>JAJJWW010019054.1:0-35554 GCA_023531295.1 Papaver armeniacum | reverse complement strand
GTTCCTTATCATTGAGAACTATCATATTCTCCTCGCCGCCTGGGCCCAAAGTTGCTTTTCCGAACTTACTTGCTAGGTCCAACATTTCTGTGTTTGTAGTTGTTTGTGTGTTTCCCAGGATGTATTCTCACCATTATAGAAAGGGGTATATGAGATTGAAAGATTGTAGAGTAATTTAGGGTTTTTTGGATTTGATAAATATGTATCAAATTAGGTTTTCAAAATAGTTTTCAAATAATATCCCTCGAAGATTAGTGAGATATTTGTGGTGTTTGTTGAAATTGAATCTAAAATGTATAAAGATAATTTTGGAATTCTCTTGAGCCGGTAAGGAAAGAAAGCGATTAGGTTTTGACCAAAACAAAATAAGAGAAGATTGAAGACAAACTTATGCCTTACTTTCCTTTTCTTCCACGTGCGAGAGACACGAGTACATTCTTTTTGACATGATCCATAACCGATCCGAGTTTCTTCATGACCGAGTTAATAACAATGAGGAATCCCGTGAGAACTTTAGCTTCAACAAGCATTAAAACAACAAGAGCCAACGCTTTAATCAACACTTTATACCAAAGCCAACGCCATTTTTGGATAAAAACAATCCCGTAAGAGACAAAGGGAGAAATGAGAAACGGATTAGTAATTCATTATCAATTGATGGAAAAAACAAGATTTAGATATCAAAAGGGATTAAGCTTTCAAAAGACAAGATGAGTGGTTGTGCATAAAATGAAATAGATCGAAAAGAAAAATTTTGTAGACCAATTCCATTGTTCAACTGACTCGTTTGAATTTTGACTCAAAATTAAATTGAATTTTTTGAATCCAATGAGATATAAACGATTATAATTTTTTTTTTTTTTCTTGAAAAACAATTAATTTTTTTTGTTTTTTTATTTTTGTCAAAGACAAATTTTTTTTTTCATTCTTTTATCTTCTTATTTAATTAAAATAAGAATCCTCCTCAAAGGAATTATTACATAAGAAGCTAGTTGGGAGCCTAGCAACAAGCTGAGCCCCAACACCCCTATGAATAGCAATACCAACCCTAGTAAAAAGAATGTTACCAATCTTAGAATTGGCATCATGACTAGCTAAACAGTTCTTCAACCTCTTTAAAAAGACAACAAAATCATCCCGTGAGTTGTAAAGGCCAAGACCCCAAAACCGCATCCGTGCACAAAGGCACTTCTCCAAGTACTTTTACATTTGCGAGTGATGGCCGATTGATGGCATGACCGGAGTAAAGTTATTCCTACCACCGCTGCGCAAAAGGGAGAGATCCCAGAATATCAAACACACATTACCGACATTCTCCCGCTTGTACACTAATAAGTCTCAGGTCTTAGGCTAGTGTTCTCATCGCATGAAGCCCAATAACACCTCCTTCCTAGCAGCCACACCCGATTTATAACAAATATCGGCTAAAACATCTCTTACCAGGTCGTGCCTCGAATTTAAGCCCAACATCACTAGCACAATGCAAAGCATGATCGCCAAAAACATCCATTTCCCTTTTGCAGCTTGGACACATGTTATTCTCCACAAATAAAGGAATACCAAGTCTATAGCAGAGGATAGCGCTAAACTGTCTCTCCCCTAAGCATTGGTTAAGCCCTAGGATGGGGATTGCCTTTAAGTAGTCTTGAGCATGAGCCAGCTTGTTACATTTCCACAAATTAACATCACTTGATGACATATGTGAACTTCGTAGGGATCTCCTTTCTTAACAACATCAAAGTAAGTAATTGCCAAAGAGTGCATGGGACGGGGGCAATGTCATTGATGTTGAAAGAAGAAGGGAGAGGCCACAAACCCGTAAGAAGTTAGAGACGGCTCGGCTGAAAGTTGCAACTATCAAAAGACTACTGAGACTTCAAAATAACATCTTGCAGTGTCTTGTCTCATCTTGCGGAGTTTCTTGTCTGAAAACAGATGCGATGTAACAATAATTGCTAGTGTCCTCCATCGTATGTATACCTAACCCACCATCCTTCATTGGGAGCGTAGCTAGCCAAGTTGTCAAGGGGACCAAAGCCAGCACCATCGCCAGTTACAATTAAATTAAATACGTAAAAAGAATTTTCCCATAAATAAAACTCTTAAGAAAATATTTTTGGAATTCAAAAAGAAATCTCCGAGGTCGAGAAATGGTTGGAAGTCGAGCGACAAGCCGATCTCCAACCCCTTCTCGAAATTCAATCTGAAAATATTTTTGAATCATATTTATATGAGCCGAGTCAGATCTCGAATCAAATATAGAAAAGAAAAAAAAAAAAATAGAGGTCTAATATATGATTATCTAATAGAATTATTGAAATTTTTTTGAACCTGATTAGATGTGTATGGTGTACCTAACGATTCGGTACAAAATGAAACCTGACTCCAATACCTCTGAATCAAGTATCACTCAGCTCATACATCGAATCAGGCATCTGAAAATAAAAAGTAAACAATCTGTTATATGATTCAGGTCAAGTCATATCCGACATAGAAGGTATCATTTTGGGTGTACTCAGAGTTATCAGATTCATCTATTCACGAGAGGGTAGAGTCCAAGCATCCGTAGTAGTTATTTATGTAAGAGTGATATTGGTTTCGCCAATGAAAATTACATATGTTATATTCTTAATATTGAGAAGTTTGTATTAAAAAAATTTAGAAACCATTATACGCCTTGCTATACGAGTTTTGGCATTTGTCCAAACGGATTATGCATTAAGCGGATATATACATTACAATTTACATAACCTTAGAACCATTAGCTAGTTAGTTCGCATTAGTTGAATGATTATTATTTAATATGGTACTTTGAATTTGCCCCTTGCATAGTTTTTTTTTTTTTCCAAATTAAATAAGAAAATAAGATAATATTTGTTGTACTTTTAGATCGATTATATTAATTGTACTAAAAATCATTGAAACATGCATGCACCATCTTCACATTAGTCATCAAGATTATGATCACATTATCCATAGAAACTAACTTGTTGTGGAAGCGGGGTGCTAGGAAGTTGGCCAACAAAGTGAAATGATTGCCTACTTCATCCCAACTTGGCTGGGAGTGCAAGATGGTACACATCAAAAGTAATTTTTCCGACCTTAATAATGTCAAAAAAATAATTGATACACAATTTCAGAATAGCTTCTGATTTTTATTTATGGCAAACAGCAAGAGCTTCTGAAAATGATTTCTATTTCTGGTTGTCAAATTGATAAGCTTTATTAAGATAGCACCCAAAATAAAATAATTGGTTTTGCTGTCTTTGTGCAGCAAAAAGAGCAACATAAAGAAACAATGGTCATTGCTCTTTGTCTTTCTTGGTTACACTCTTCTCTCAAGTCTCAACCACTCAAAAAACCAATGGATTGTATGTTGGAAAAAATTGGTCCAACAATTTACCGACCATTTTTAGTCAACATCAAACATAGACCTGGTCAACAACTTATTCTCTATCTCATTCATTGAGTATTTAACCAGGAGTTCCCACAATCTGAAAACGAAATAGATATTATTATTATTATTATCACAAAGAAAAAACATAGCAAGTGTAAACACCATGAATCAACAACTACAAAGGCCAGATGAAAATCAAGTTATGCAACAAGATATTGCTCAGGATCCAGCTCAGGTGAACACACATTTTTCATCCTTTTTATTATTTTGACAATGGCGGCATTTCTTTTAATACCGTTTTTTTTGTTATGTGGGCAGCTATTTGGACGTGTGAGCCATGATGAATTCTGTGAAGCTGTAAATGAGAAGCTGCAGGTACAAGGAGAAGAGGCAGATGATGATCTCTTCTCTATTGCTATATCAGACCTCGACATCTCTGAACCTCTTAGCCGTCGCTCCAAATAATTAATTAGGGGAACTCAAGAATGATTTTTGCAATACTTTTGAAAAGGATAGAATGTATAACCTAATTCGGTTTTTGTCGATATGCATCGACATGTTATATTCATGTATTTAATCCGTTGAATTAAAACAAATTAGCTCAAATGTCCAGCATTACATTATTGCCTACTAGTGACTATACTCATCGAATCGGTACGGCAACTATTGAAAATTAAGATAATCATCACATTTTAGTTTCTACTCGAGTCATAACGTGTAGAACATCATCACATTATTAAAAAAAAAAAAGAAAAAAAAAAATTAGGTGAAAAGAACTTCTGTTTTGACTGGGTAACATAGGCCCGTGTAAAGGTGGCATCATCAAAGAGTAGCTCGAAGATATTACAGTATATATTAGGCAGGGCCTGTAATTGAAGATAAGCCCGTGTAAAGGTGGCCTCTTCAAAGAATGGCCCGGATACATTAAATGTCACAGGGCCTGTAAACTTAAGATAGGGCCGTGTAAAGGTGGGCTCACCAAAGACTGGCCCGAATACATTACTCTGCCAATTCAAAGTTCTACAAGCAAAAACAGGACACTATCTACCACTACAGGGCATATTCTACTACAAGTACAAGGCAGGCATATTCTTCTAAGGTCTATGTCCAGGAAAGCAGTCGCAGACACAAATACCGGGTGTTTTACGTTTCACATGTTTTCATGATTCTTGCACTATCGCGATTTAACAAAGAACAATAATGAAGGCATGCAAAAGTAAATTAGAAAAAAGTACTAGGAAAGCTAAAAAAAAATTAACTAAGAAAATGAAATTTTTTCTTGAAGAAATGGACCAAATGGTTGTATCAGTAGACAAGTTTATTGGCAGACAATGGCCATAGTCATTTACATAATTCCAACGGAATCAAAGAGAAATACCAGATTACCTGAATCGAAACTCATTGATGTTCCTTTTTCTTTCTTTTTAAAGTTGATACTCTTAGGCTCGTCCATTGCAATGGTGGACGACCCCGTTTTCCTGTTTTTCTTTGCGCTTCAAGTTAACGGAATTTAAACCCCATATTCGGATAGTCCTGTCATCACTTGCAGATGCCAACATGTGAGGGTTCTTAGATTCCAGCTCACACAGTTCACTGATCCAGAATGCCCAGGTAATTTTTCTAGCAGCTCACCAGTGCCTCTGTGCCATATATAAACCTGCAGCAAATGTTTACTCAGTAACTCCCAAAATACAGAAAACCTCAAAAAAATCATAAAAAGAATGCAGAGAGGCAAAACAGGAAAAGAATGTGGAATAAGGTGAGAGAAACCCAAAATTCAGAAACCACTTTGAAGACATTACCTCATCAAGAGGAATATGATGTTGTCATAAACGACTTCCAGATAAAATAACAGTATACATACGGTTAATTTAAATCATGCATTCCCAAAATGAGCGAAATGACACATTTTAAAACTTCCAATATCCAACTGCCTTATTAGTAACTTAATGTCTCGATTGGCAATGAATCAAATGAATCATTTTAAATTGAGCTTACCAATGGTCTGCAGGTGACATGACACAAATTGCTTCCTCTAGGTCTAAAGTGATATTATGATGCGACATGGTTTAAATCGTCAATATTACCTATATTAGTCATAATCATCCAACGCCTATGGGGTGTTGTAACTACAGTTGCAGAGATAATTTTAGGCGGAAAAAGAGAGGCAGGCATAGTTAGATCCTATTATTTAGTAACTCATTTACAACAATACAAGCTCTAGTGTTTGAGACTCTTTGCTTTAACCATCAGAAATGAAAAGGATATCATACCTGAGAATCTTCACTTCCACTGGCAATGAAACCTTGCTCGAATCCACCAAAACAAGACCTGATAATAAATCGGCTGCGTTTGTGACCTTTGTACTTGAGACGAGCTTAAAATCACCCTCAAGGCTCCATAAATGAACCTCTTGGTTAAAAAGATCAACCAACAAGTACTTATTATCCCTAGATAATGAGAATGACGTTATGACTTGATCCTCTTCAATTAGTTTCTCAACTTTAGCTACTCTATCAAGAATCAGTATTGATGTTTCTCTACATATCGTTATAATTTTTTCCCATCACTCGTCACGGCCATGTCTGAAATTTTAAGAGTTCGCTGCCTTTCCAACATTCAAGTTCGTTTCCATCCAAATCCCACATGCAAATGCTCTTGTCTATTAAACCAGTGAATATTCGGTTTCCATCAGGATGCCATTCACAGGAGACAAAGCTAAGGCCTGATTTTTCGAAACCTGAAGGCATTCACCCGAATTCACATCCCAAAGTCTGATGACGTCCTCTAGTCCGCATGTGAGGATCTGACGGCTGTCAGGGCTCCATGAAATACTCATAATGGGTCTTTGATGCCCAGTTAATTTTTGCTTCAATGTAACTACACCATCACCATTAACCTGAAACATTAGTATACATTGCTTGGTGTCAAGTGATAAAGATGGCTGAATTATGCAAAAGATACAAGGTTCGGTCTGTTTGCGACATTATTTCAAGTTTACAATGGACTAAAGGGACCTAGGGAGTGCTCCAATTGCTAATTTTGCTACGTGTAATTGTGACATACCCCAACCTAAAATTACAAGCATTGTTCACCGGGTTCCTCAAGCAGCTTTACATGTGACAGAAGTACTCGAAGGTTAAATCACTAAAGTTTTCTATTTTGGTGAAATATGTCAGGAATAGGTTTGTCATGTGATCAGTCAATTACACTATTTCATGAGACTACTTATGTTTAACAGGATTCGCAAAGTAGACTCCAAAGACTTTAATCAGGGTGAGTGACCAAAGAGAAAACAGACAACAACATGCCATTTTTGACAAGAGATATGTGCTCAAACTAATATCGAAGCATGATGGTTACCTCCCAAATAATTGCTGATCGATCATTGGAAGACGAGGCCAAGTACTTCCCATCATGTGAAAATAGCAAAAACCAGACTTCGTCATCATGAGACTCCAATACCTATGGAATCGTAACAGAAAAGCTCAGAAAAATTCTACACAATCTAAATAGAAAATATGAAAAAAGATGCATAGAAGCTAAAGACAGAAGTTCAGTAAAAAAGATTATTTCTTCCTGTCCTGATAATGTTATTCGTATTTACATAATATATCGTACTAACAAATGCATTTATAATGTGGCGGTGATGGCTTTACTTAGAGGCACTGCACTATCAGTATACGATAGCTCACTTTAATGACAAGAGGCAAGTGAAACCGGATGACCTCGTACGTCAAATGAGTAAAAACACCAAGTAATCAGTTGCACAAAAAGACAGGGACGTGTGTAAAATGCACTGAAATGCCTGTGAAATATAAACTAAATTCAACCATTACTTAAATGTATGTCTAAATGCAGTTTCCGATCTGACTCTCCAAATGACAGTAACTATTCCTAGATGAAGTGGCAAGTGAAGCCGGATGACCTCATGTATGTCAAATGAGTAAAAATGACCAAATAATCAGTTGTACAATAAAGACAGGGAGACATGTAGAATGCACTGAAATGCCTGTGAAATACAAAGTAATTTCACTCATTACTTAAATGTATGTCTCAATGCAGTTACCAATCTGACTATCAAAATGACAGTAACTATTCCTAGAAGCATGCAATTTCATAAAACACTTTACTAGAAGAAGACGAAGTCATGCTGTAATTGTCCATGGAGCTACAGGAGGTACAATCCCCAGTGCTTTCCTTATCCAAACGATGAAATTATTTGAAAAGCATCTGTTACTTCCTTCTGGTACCTGAAATTGACCCGCTCTGAAAAGGATGATTTTTAACTAACAAAGAATATGGCACAAACCATCAACAAGATCCACTCACAAGTTTTCAATTGAGGAAGCATTTACTTAACAGAATGTAAAGTAATATAACCATTTTAGATCATTAAGCATTGGTGACATTTATTTCAAACATTCATAACCATCTAACTTCTCCATAAACACGGAGTAACATTATGCTTACATGTCATTCACGATAAACATTATGTAAGGTTGGAGAACATTAAAAATATCAAATACAAGAACGGCGAATGTTTGTTCCCACCTGAGAAGTGCGAGAAGGAATCTGATCTTTTCCACATTGATGATCTGAGAACAATGATAATGCACTATCCAAAGAGTTATGAAACACACAAGATCCGCGTTGTACATTGAGGGCCTGTTCAACCAGATTTTCCAACCTTCTTTTTCGGGTATCATAACTGCTGGGGTAGCAATTTCTGTAGTTCCTCTAAAAGCTTTGACCGGGACTTACCACTCACTACCTCCCCATTAGAAGAACCTACTAGTTTGGGCTGCGAATAGTACACAACGCATGAAGCAAGTTCATGTACTGATTTACGTTAATGCTAAGAGGTGTGATTTCAGTCCTCAGAGTCTGCAGAGCCTCTATTACTCTTTCTCTACCAAGAAGTTCAAAAACTTCTGCTCCAATATCAAGAATGACGCTGACTTTAAAGTATTTTCTTCTAAAATACCAATTTTATGCAATGTAACCACACTTTCCTCCCAATTTCCATTGAGTACTTGCTTTCTAAGAAGACCCACCAGAGAAGAATGTAATGGTATCCCAGACTCCTCCTCTAGAAGAGATCCGCTCTTCTCATACCCTAGAGAGTATAATGCTTCAGTTATAATCCTAACAAATTCCATTTTCTTAATAATACCTTTGAGCCAACCATCTCTTCGTCTCCCCCATCAGAAGGCAGCGGTCGAGCCATTGAGTTATACAAAGAGCCGATGGCAGGCTCCGAATGAGATGAATTATTTGCGAGTCCCCTCTACCTCCTAATGAAACTTTCACGCGTTTCGTAGGTGGTTCATCGTCCTCTACACCTCCCATGAAATGCCTACTCAGCCCATATATTCCACTAGTGAACGAAATATTGCCTCAACGGAAGTAACGTTTCAACTCAGATGCCTTCCCGTTGGTTGAATAAGAAGCAATGAAAAAAATGAATTCCTGCATAAACAACGCAAAGCTCACAAATCTCAGCAAGATTCCAGTTTCGGATTAACACAAACAACAACGCGAGAGACTGAAACAATTAAGCATCAACATTATGTTCTCATACAACATATATTCAACTGCCATGTTCAAGGGCCACAAAAACGCAATCTATCAAAACAGTCCTGCCCATCAAACGAAGTCAGGTCTTATCTTGCAACTACAATCTTATCTTGTAAATACAATCAAGCTGCAACTAGATTAACAAACAAACATCGAAACAAGCCCATACATTAGTGCCAAATTCAGTATATGAATTTCATAAACTCAGTGACAATATGGCGGCATCGAAAATTTGGGGCATCAATTTAACAAAATCCAGATAACCCCATTTCAATACAGTTGTTAGATTGACTCATTTTTTCACTCAACATTTAGGGTTCATATTCAAGTCCATCAGTCATACAACAAAACTTGTAGATAACAATCACATCTTTATCCAGTACCACACCAACAAGTAAACAACTCCGATAAGTAAAACAACTCTTCCAAATAATCTCAATATAAATCTCAAAACATCAAAATAAGAAGAACCCATGATTCATAAACAAGATATCTAATCAATTATAAAGAATCAGATGAAAAAACAACCCCCCACAAATTAAAGAAAAAGAAATCAAACCTTAAGCAGATTGAGTGAACAATAATGGAGAGATTTCTTGGATCTAACCTTTGAAATCCCTAGACAGATTTTGAGAAATCGAAGAATTGAATTTTTAGGGGTTGTAGGAACTGACAACGGTAGGTCAAAAAAAAGAAAGAAAGGGATCAATAAAGGATAGGGGAAAAACAAAGAAGACCAAAACCCTTTGCTTGTCTTCTTCTTCTTCTTCTTCTCTTTTTATATTGAAGAGGAGAAGAAGAAAGAATGAAATTTTATTTATTGAGTAATCTTGTTTGAGAAGATGATGATGAAGATGATGAAGTGAAGAAGGTGGTGTTTTTGGGCAGTGAATGAATCTGAGAGAGTAAAAAAGAGATGGAAAAATGGGGAAGAAAGGAGATGAAAATGGGTGAGAAAAAAAAAAAAAGCCCACTTGTTTATTTCTTTCTTGTTAGGCTTTTTATGCCCATCAATTCATCATCATCCAAAACCATCACGTTACTTTGGTGCAACTAAGTTTGTTAAGTCACGTTTATTATTCCATAAAGATTCCAAGTTAATGAGGTTTTGAACTCTCTGGTCGTTTGAATTATAATTTTTATTCTCGCCTGGAAATTTTGTGGAAGTAAAAAAACGACAATGTTTCGCTATTTCATTATATAGACGAGTTTCTAAATTAATTTTTACTTTGAGCCGGAAATTTTTTAGAGTCGAACCATCTAAGTTTTAGTGCAAGTAAATTTGTCAAAGTCACGTTTATTACTAAAAGAAAATATTGTTAGGACAAGGATGAAATTAGATTAAAAATTTTGAGTCACCAAAATAGTGACATCAAAAACTCAAAAGATTACACTGGATGAGTGCACAACTATATCCCAACTACATAGCAAATTGACAAATTACAACCGAAAAACATGTCGAACTTAAACCCCAATTGAACAACAAGCGTTTAAAATCTGCAATCAATTGATTTGAATCCTTAGCTAAATTATTGTATAACCTAGCATTTTGTTATTCCAAATACACCACCAGATAGCAAAAGGAAATAGGCTTTATATCTTCCTAATCATGATTTTGGATTTCTTTGTGATTGTGTCTCCCTATTCCTATATATTAGTCTTGATATCAGTAGAGAAAACCCAATTGATACCAAAACTATTTAAAAAGTAAGTCCATACCTCATAAGTGTAACTGCAATGCAGAAATAGGTGTTCATTCGACTCTAACATCCGACCACATAGGAGACAATTGGGATCCCGAACCAAACCAAAGAACATACAACTTATCCAGGGTGGGAGCACCACTATAACAGAGAGTCCAAACCAAAAAGGAGATTTTCAAAGGCACTTTTGAATTCCATAACTGCTTGTCCTGGAAAGCGTCGATAATTTCTCGATCATTTGATAACATTTTGGTGTTAATGAGTTTCGCACTCAAATAAGTCAATCATTTTATATAAATCGTTGGAAAAACAAACTCAAACCCATATTATTCTCAAATTAATCCTAAAAGAAAAATGGTGAAGTCTTTTAGAAAACTTTGGGTCCAAAATAAATTTATCAGGTTATAATAGAAAACCTGAGTCATAACTCGTTAGGGCTTTTATGCCCATGATCATCATCTAACACATCACGTTTGGTGCAAGTAAATTTGTTAAGTCACGTTTATTTTTATTTTCTCAATTATTCGACAAAGATTTTGATATCGTTGAAAATGTAATTTTTATTCGAAATGGAAATTTTGTAGAAGTAGAAAAACGTTAAATATTTTAATTGATGATTTTTTAACTTGGATTGTGTTTTACTTTTGAGATGGAAACTTTGTAGAAGTCAAAAAGTGATATAGATTTCAAAGTGTTGACAAGTTTCGAACTTGGATCGTTGAAAATGTAATTTTACCCCGAGTTGGAAATTTTGTAGAAATCAAGAAACGATTTGAGACGTTGAAGAGTTTCGTACTTAGAACCTTGGAAATGAAGTTTTACTCCGAACTAAAAATTTTGTATAAGAGAAAATCTAATAAAGATTCTGGTGTTGACGAGTTTCGAACTTAGATTGTTGAAAGTGTAAATTTTACTATGAGCTACAAATTTTATAGAAGTGAAAAAATGATAAAGATTATAGTGTTGACCTAATTTCGAACTTAGATCGTTTTTAAAAAAAGATTATAATTTTTACTCAATGATTTTGTGGAAATAAATAAAATGATAAAGATTTTGGTGTTGACGAAGTTTCGAACTTAAAGCGTTGAAAAAGCAATCTTTCTTTGAGCCAAATTTTTTGTAGAAGTAAAAGAAAATATCGGTCAATAGGAATCGTAACACTAAAGTGATTTTATGTACACTTAGTGTTGATACCAATGATATAGGTTTAAGTCGCTAATAAGTAAATTTTTGACTGTTAATACCAATGAGGTTAGGTTGTTAATAAATATATTATAGGTCTTAATGGTATGTGAAAAAGCGGGGGTCTAACAGCACCACCCAATATTTCGATTAGCAATCTGTATGGAAAAACTCCGAAACACTTTACTAGAGAATCAACTAGACAGTCAGACTCAATCTATATAATAAATATCTCAAGGAGTTATTATCTCAATCTCAATGATTTGATTTTTACTCAAGCTAAAAACAATATTGAGTCTTAATCAAAGAGAGATAACTTGACTCGTACAAAAGACCAATGTCCAAGGATCAATCAATATCAATCAACAACCAAAGGTTGGATTTCCAATTGATGATCTTAACGCACAACCTGTATTATTTCAATTATATAAACAAATATAATGCGGAAAAGAAATAACATAAACACCAGAGATTTTGTTAACGAGGAAACCGAAAATGCAGAAAAACCTTGGGACCTAGTCCAAATTAGATACACATTGTATTAAGCCGCTACAGACACTATCCTACTACCAATTAACTTCGGTCTGGACTATAGTTGAAACCCTACCAGTCTCTCACCGATATAAGGTGGAGCTGCACCCTACGCCTCCGATCCTGCGGGATACTCACGCACTTGATTCCCTTTGCCGATCTCACCCACAACAAAGATTTGCTACTGTCCCAAAAACGCAGTGCTTTGATAATAAACAAACTGTATCACACGTAAAAATTTTATTCAAAGGATAAATTTGTCTCCCACGTATAAACCCTAGTTTGTTCCGTTTTTGATATAATAAAGGTAGCTCAGAACCAATTGATTAATCCTATTCTTATATTCCCCGAAGAACAACCTAGATAAATCAATCACCTATTAAAACTCAATTCTAATACACAAGAAGAGTATTAAGGATTCACGAACAACGAGACGATGATGTTCGTGACTTCTTTATCTTGCCTATCGGAGAAACAGTTCTCAAGCCAATCAAAACGATTGTACTCGTATGATAGAAAAGTAAGATCGGATCACCAACTACAAGAAAAGTATTATCGGTCTGGCTTCACAATCCCAATGAAGTCTTTAAGTCGTTAACCCGAATTTAGAGAAGAAACTCAAGGGTTAATGGAGATCGACTCTAGCGAGCGCACTAGTAAAACACAAGAAAGGTGTGTGGGATTAAGTTTTCACTAGCTAGACGTCTCCTTTATATAGCCTTTCAAATCAGGTTTTTTCCTTAGGAATTAAGCGAACACTATTCACCGTTAGATGAAACCTGATTTAGATTCAAGCAAATATCTCTCAACCGTTAGATCGAAAGACAAAGATTGTCAAACACACTTGTAAACGTTATCCAAGTTCGTGAGAACCGCCCAAACGTAATGCTCATGTTGGTCCAATCATAGTAACCAAAAGGCAACCATATGAGCTTCTCATATTGACCCGTTCCTCATTCATCATAGCTAGTTCACTTAACTCAAACAAACTAGTTAGAGAGTCATTCAATTGCTATGAGATCTTTATGTAACTACACATGACACAATTGAATTCAAGATGATGTCGATTCGATTATAATCTACTCAATGAACATTATATCCACGGTTTGCATTAAGCATATTTGTTTACCTCCATGCTTCACCTAAATATTAATTTTATCTCACCTAAATATTATATTTTAACTTTATCCTACAAAATATTTTATATTAAAAAGAAATATTAATGGAGTCCGGAAAATCAAATCTATTCATTTTGCTCTAGTTTTCCATAGTGGAAAACGCATTTTATCCACGTGGCTCAACAAAAAAACAAATTGTAGATTACCATATGAAAGTAGCAATCTCCCTTAATATTTTGAGATACAACAACGTCGTAAATAGCCCACCGTCATCTTAAGATCACGCCTAGTAGGGTGAGCAATACTTGTTTTTGATCAAGCTGCCGCGTATTGTATTCTTCACAATTGTTTCAACATACACTACACCAAATTCGGGATTAGAATGTAATCAGGCCGCTACTAAACGGGTTGTAATCTACTTCCTGCTGGGCAAAAGTGGGTGTTACATTTTTTTTCAACGGCTTTGTGGTCACATACATTTTTTTTAACGGCTCGTAATGTAGCTCGAGTCGTTACGAATTTGCCACGTGGTAAAAAATTTCGGTCATATTTAATTTTGTTTGTAAATACTAGAGCCGTTACTTAACTTTTCTCAGGACAAAGAAAAAAATACCACGGCCAACCTTGACCCGTCAAAATTGGTCAATATTTTCTCATTAAATACATTTTCCTTTCGTCTACCACATTCAACAATATTTTCTTCATTCAATTCGTATCAATATTCATTCGATTCATACCACATTCAAATTCAATCAATCAATTCATATAAAAAAAAGAACATCAATTCTTCTAAGTACATTTTTTTTTTTGTTATCAAATTCCCAGGGAATACATAGAACTTCCTAAGTTCAGTTCCTTCTCACTTAGGTCAGTATAAGTTCAGCTCAAAAACTACAAACAACTTACTCAAAACTTGCAGATAGTTGCCAAGCATTCTTCATCAAGTTCTCCGTAATCACCGACTTACTCATAAGGATAATAACCAAGCCGCTTCAGCCTCCGCACAAAGAATCTGCCCGCAAAAAGAAAGTACAAAACAAAATTAAAAACCGCTAAGAAGCCAAGATTTAAAGCTGGTTCCCGAGATGGGGATGTAGCAGATACGTTCCATTTGTCTAATTGTAAAGTCGGTTCTCGAGACTGGGGAGTAGGATGGGGTAGTGAAGGAAAATCAGAAGACCTCTTGAGTACTATGTGATGAAATAAGTTGGGAGCCGACACGACGTACAAACTGGCACTATAGATCACGCACTTTTTATCTTGGCTTGATGAAACAAGTGAACTAAGGGTGGGTCCTCTCAAATGCTTCGTATATCCTAGGGAGCCGATTCACTAAATCGCGCTTTGCCGCATTATCCGGCTGCTCAAACGGATCTTCAATCTAACAACAGCTTAGATCAAAAGTTGCAGTAACTTGTTAGGGAAGTGCAGAAAAGTATGGTACTTATTATCTGATTCCCGAATCGATTTTTGCAAAACTAGAAAGAATTTATGAAACTTACGAGTAAAGGATAGTCTTTTTGTCCACTTATCATTATTTTTTTGTATTCCCATCGCCTCATAAGTGCAGATTGTAACTCTGATGCTAAAGACGCTTATTCTAGAAAATCGCCATAAAAAAGAAAATTGCGTAATCAAATATTTTAATGAAACAAACAGATGAAAGAACCATAAAAATGAGTCCAAGACACTAGGTTCTCTCACAACCCCTTATTAGCCGTATTAGTTGTATATATACTTGCTGAAGTACTCTCACAAGGGGTGTGGGCCGTTGTAGCATACCCCACAAAAATAAAGTAATGCAAGAATTACCTTCGAAAAAATGATATGAAAAGCTTAGGCAAAGTGAGCTTTGATTTAAATTTTCAAACTATTCCTCCTAAATATTTCTATATTAGCAAGACATGTGTCATGTATAGTTCTCTCTCATATGAGCCTTGAACCTACAACGGAGAAGATGCAATGACATGCTTGGGTCAAGAACTTGCAACCACATATGAGTGCCTATGCTCAAATGGGAAAAAGATAAACCAGAGCAAGCTTTAAATCAAGTACAATAGTGTAGCTCTTTCTCAAATGTCTTATATCAATGGTAGAGATGTTATGTGAAGGGTGCACAACGCCCGCTGTGTATCCCATGAGTTATTGAAGAGCAAGAGATGCACACACTGTAAGATCTTTGGCAACATTTCCTAATAGATATCCTTCAACGGAGGGAAAATCGCTGGCTCACATGTCCGAGGAAGCAAAATACCGAATATTACTTCTTCGAACCAAAAGCAAACACCAAATTATTCCTACTATCATAAAACTCGAAAAACACTAGTTCTAAAGCGAAAGACACCAAGATGGAATATAACAAGCAAAATGTGAGAGAATATGAGTTTAGTGTTCCATTCTTTCGGGTCATTGATCTCGTTGCGACTTGGCCCACTCCTTTATCTCGCACACGCGAAATAAAGAATAAGGGCAGATGCATTTAACTACCACACTAGAATGTATCTTGTGGTACCCGACCAATAAAATCATATCGCGAAGTGTCCATCAATCTCGGTAAGCGGAGAAACAATTTGGATTTGATTTGGCCTAGCAGATTCATCGATAGAGATATCACAAGAGATATTTTGGAGGTTGGTCTCACATATTAGGAGGGGTACCCTAGCCCGCAGGATAAGTTGCAAGTTCAACCATGCCTAAAACCAAAATACTCTATAAGAAAGCAACAAAAAAGCTCAACATCGTTGTTTTACATATAAGGGTTTGCAATTAGATACCGAGTTAAAGCCCAAACCAAACAACTAGGTAGAAAGAAGTGGTTGAATACACGCTACCTACCCTCTTTCTAAAGCTTTAGTTATCTCTTTCAAGAATTTCGCTTCTTGTTTTTGACCATAGATGAAACGAGTTCGCCACATGGTATTTCAATAGATATATCCAAATCTCCTCATCTCGTGCAGAGATTAGATACAAACGACTCCAAACGGTTCCACAATGCTTTGTAAGATCTGCTCACAATTGGAAATCAATTCATATATGAATCCATCTCAAAATCAAATCTACACTTAACAAGTAATAATGAATCATCAATGCAAACTATGAGGATTGAACAACACTCACAAATCGTTAATGACAAAAGATACCTTAGCAGGGATAGATTTAACAACAGAAATCGTTAATGACAATATACCTAGCCGTAACATCTCCATCTAATGGTTTAATCACATTGAGTATATCTCCCGCAACGACCTAGTAGTGTATTACTATTACTAATTCCATTACCATTACCATTACCATTCCCATTCGAATAATAGACGACGAAGAAGACAAATTCATCTCCTTAAACCGAATCATAACATTGAGTTGTTCATT
Organism: Papaver armeniacum; assembly: GCA_023531295.1. NCBI lineage: Eukaryota > Viridiplantae > Streptophyta > Magnoliopsida > Ranunculales > Papaveraceae > Papaver > Papaver armeniacum. Next base: position 18,674 of record JAJJWW010019054.1, on the reverse strand, counting down.
AAATTCAACATCGGATTAGAATGAAAGTAACCAAGATTCAAAATTAGAAAATTACACTATTCATATTGATTTCCATAAATAAATTGGGGTTTTTCAATTGGTTAAACATACTACGATTTATACAAGAATCGCTAAGTAAGAAGAAACTTACGATTTGTATCAATGGTTCATTCATCACCCGAATAAACCTTAGAAGTAGTTAGAACAAAGACCATCAAGACTACCAAGCAATCTCAACCCCTTGTAGCTTCTCAGGTCAACTTTTTAACTTCATTCCCATCTCAGATCTCGAATAAAATGCCCTAAATCGAAAACCCAAATCTCATAATCGATTGAAGAAGAAACCCTAAATCAATTATAATTTTGAAACCCTAAAACAAATACCTAAATCTAGTCAAATAAATCGAAATCAAAACCAAAAATAGATACCTAAATTAAACAGAGTAGAATATATGTTTTCTCACGATTAGCTTAGGGTGAAGATCGGTTCTTTCAAGTTCGAACTCCGGGTCGAAGAAACTAAGATCGAAAAATGAATCATAATACTGATTGAAACCCTAAAATCGATTTATGAATCCATAAAAATCCTACTATAGATGATGAAGAAATCAATCGAACCGATTCATCAAAAATCGATTAGTTTGATCGGCTGAGAGGAAGAGAAGATAGGCTGAGAGCAGAAAAGAGAAAAAAAAGAAACGAAAAAAATGAAGTTTTCGTTCTGGTTTCCTTAGGGTATACAGAAATCATGCATGTGAATCGCACACTCGTGGGGGAAATATCCTCTAATGTTAATCATCTTGGGTGGAAACACAATGGTACGCTGCGGTGACATGTGCACACTTGCACTCCAGTGTTACGACCCAGTGTGACAAAGCGTGTGGGTCGGCATCGCCTATATAAAAATTTCGAACTACCGCCTCTCACATGAATTTTTTAAAACTTTGTAACGGTCCGCCCATCGTACTAATTTTGTCGTAACGGCCATTTGTAACGGGAATTTAACTACTAAGAAGTCGGCTAATTTCTCGTTACTAATCTGGAATTTGGTGTAGTGATAGTAATAATATTTAATATTTGATGGGATTGTATTACAGCCTTTATGTACATTTTAGATTTCCTTTTTCAGCTGGGTTTAGTTTCCTATGTTAGTCATTCTTGAATTCCAAATTGTCACGGTTAGAATTCCAAATTTAATTGGGTTTCATTTTTTCTTCTTTTTCTTTTTTCTTATTTTTTCTAATCAATATCCACGGTTTCACACATCTGAATGTGCAAGGTCTAACAGTTCCGTAGTACGTTGTACTGGATGAAATTAATGGTTTGCAAATTATTTTTCTTAAGAGCAAATTTCACATTTGCACACCGATGTACGGACGAGTACACTTAGGATTATGCCAAATTTACTCATACTTTTAATAGAATGATAATTTAAGTTTAATCATTCTATTAAATAAATATCCCTTCTCAACAAAAACACCATTTTCAGATGAAATAAAATTTATCAGACTCGTAAACTAGTTTAAATTCAGCCTTATTCAATATATCACCATAAATAAGATTTTTGGCTATCTCAGGAACATGGAGAACATTCCTCAAAGTTATTGATTTTCCTGAAGTTCCACGGAACCAATTCCGACAACCTTAGTAGGGCGGTTGTCTCCCATTTTAATTAATTTTCCGGAAGAGATACTCCCATATATTGAAAAACTATCACGAGATTTTGCAATATGAATTGTTGCTCCAGTACCTAACCACCAACCACCGTCGGTATCGACATGGTTTACTTCAGAAATAGTCACAACAAAATCAGTTTTGACGTCGGTCATATTTACTTCTGGTGACTTAAAAGATATCTTGTGGAGTCGAAAATTCTTCATTATATGACCTAGGTTTTAATTTGGCAAAAGAAACAACCTTACTCTTGGCTTGCTTGTTGTTGTCATTGGTGTCGTTACTTTTTCGCTTAGAGCCTTTATCAGACTTGAAAGAAACATTCTTTGTCTTAAGTTTGTCACTAGACTCCACTTCAACAATGTTGTCTTTGGACAATTCATTTGATATCTTATCAACATTGCGATCTCGATTTCTAGATTCTTCTTCGATTCTAAGATGTCGCAATAATTTCTCTAAAGAATATTTGTTTACCTGATGCTTAAGATTCTTTTTATAATCATTCCAAGACGAAGGTAATTTCGCAATTATCACTCCAACTTGACATTCTTCGGCTACAGTAACTCCTCCAATTCATCCACAAGGAGTTATAGTTCATCCTCTTGGGAAAGGGCAGATTTTCCATCATTCATGCGAAAATGGACATAATTATCTATCAAGAATTTACGAAACTTACCTCTTCCTCGCCTTGTATGTGTTCTCCATCTTGGTCCATAACTCCTTTATTATAGCTAGTTTGTCGATATATATTGTAGAGATTTTTCACAATGCATTAAGAATGTGGCATTTCATAGAAAATCATCTTCAATTCTCTTCACCCTTTTCAATGTAGTTAAAAAGAACTTGTCTTCAAGTCATCGCTTCTTTATTATAACATTTTATCCAAGCCATCGTTTTAGGGCTAATCGTGGAAGATTGTCTTCAAGAATATAGGCTAGTTTCAAAGTGTAGTTAAAAAGAACTTGATTTTCAGTTTCCAATGAATGAAGAATCTGGTTGCCAAAATGATCAAACACCAGGCCCTAATTCATTCCTTGAATCGATTGTACTATCACAAGTAAATTCTCCATTGTTGCAAGAATTTGTCTTAAAATTGTTGGAAGAAATTCTTTAACAAGTGAGAACTTTGGAACCAAGGCACGATTAGTATCGTTATCTTTAAGACAAATTTTACGCTCTTCCAATAACAATTGCAAGTGCAAAAAAAGCTAATGGAAATTTGTACCCATGAGACAATGGACCCAAATTCACTTGATTTTGTTAAAAGAATTTGCACTGCCTAAGAACAACCCGAACTTTCATATTTTAGAAGAAAGAGACACCAAGGAGTAAGAGATTACAAGAAGAGAAGACAATCATATATATAACGGGCCATCTCTATCGAAACACGAGCCATTCTTATCCTAAGCTTGTTAAAGCTTCATTGACGAAACCCGACCGACATTCTCATTATAAACAACGACTAGAATTCCCTTCTCCCTTCTTCTTCATCATTTTTTCTTTCTCATCTAATCGTTTCTCAAAACCATGCTTTCGACCAAATAATTTTTAATCAAACAGTATAAATAGTAATGTTTTTTTTTTAGAATTAGATAATTGTACTCCAAATTACTCAATTTTTCTTCAAGAAAATCAAATTTCTCGCAATTCATCATATGAATATGAAGAAATATTTTAAGGGTTTTAGTCCTCTAAGAGTTAAATCATGTCCATGTACGCCATTAAAATGTTGTTAGAACGTGTTTTTCCCAAATTGTGTCACCGGTACTTCAACCAAAGTCTAATTTCTTCAATCTCTTTCGTTCTCAAAACCTAATTTTGGATTCACTTCAACAAGAAAAATCTTGGTGGTTTAGTGGTTTCCAAACGTCCATCGGTCTCTTTAATCAAAGGTCAAAGTATATCTAGTTTAATTTTTAACTTATGTGTTAGGATACCATGTCTTTTACTATTTTCACAAGGGCATTTGAGTAAACAATCAAAACGGTCAAAGTTAGTCAACGACCCTAATGCATCAACCACATGTTCTACGACCTGACCCTAATCAATCCCTAAACATAAGACCCTTTTGACGTAATAACTCTAAAAAAAAGTAAAGAAAATCCTCGAGATAGTGTGTTTATTACAAAGAACGGAAAAAATCCTCGCTTTTCTAATATTACAATATGACTTCTAAAAAGTTCTTCAAATCCCCCATCTAAATAGTTTTTTATTTATTTATTAAAAGAACATATCAAAAGTCGCGTCAAAATATGTGATGTTTTGGAAGACCTTGGATCTAGGTTTTGTTTTTATTCTAACAATCGGACTAAAAATATAAACTACTTTAATTTTCCTTTATAGATTAATCGATAATTCAAGTATTTTCTTCAGTAGAAAATTAATTGATGAAGCTTGTGATGACATTACTGCAATTCTGAAGATGAAACAGATGAAGCTGGAAGAGGAGATCTATTCACAAGCGTAAAACAAAGACAAGTATTTCCATACTTCTATGGAGACAATGAATTTCAAGTTGAATTGGGTTTAAATTAATATTGATGCATCTATTAAAACAATTATAACTAATGTTGGGTTTGCTTTGATTTTCCACAATCATGCAGGAGTTTTTTAGAGAAGTAACCTACTCATCCAGGAAAGAAATATAACCCAATATGAAGCTATGACGTTTTTGGCTTCTCTAAAGTGGGTGATGGATCTTCATCTTTTAGGTGATCACTGAAGGAGATAATCAAGGATTTATCAAGGAAACATGGATGGTTTCTAGTAGGAAGACTTCACTCTTCAAAAAGACTTCCAGTGTTCTTAGTCTCTTAGTAGTTGTATATCGTTCAATTATATAGAAGATCGTGCAACCAGGCAGCTGATAAGCTTGGCAAAGTTAACCACTACAATTAGTATTAAAAATCAAGTTTAGCAGGAATGTCCTTTAAATCTTCTTAGTAGTATTTTCAATGAAGACTGAATGTAAGTGTCTGGTAGTCTTGTATCTGATTTTCTATCAATGAATCCTTTCCTGTTTTGCTCAGAAAGAAAAATCACTCACCGATAAAAATTAATATTGGTGATTAAAAATTTCGAGAAATAATAGCTAGTGATATGAGTTCGAAACTCGTAATCAACAAATTCTTTACATGTCCAAAATTTTGATAAACTGCGTTCCACACCGGACCAAAACTCATTATCAACAAATTCTTAATCGGGCCAAAGTCTCATGAATTGTTTCAAACGCGGACAAAAACTCGTCATCAACATATTTTTTATCGGTCCAAAACTTATTTCAAACGCGGACAGAAAGTCATCATCAACATATGTTTTATAGCTCCAAAGCTTCCATGAAGTGTTCCAAACCCGGAAAAATCATCCCAAGCTTTAGGCCACTGCGCAAAATTCGTAGCCCCAGCCTCAAAGAGGAGACAAATTAACGGGCCATGTCAATCAAAAACGGGCCATTCTTATCCTGAGCTTGTTAAAGCTTCATTGACGAAACCCGGCCCGACATTTTCTTTATAAACAACGGCTAGATTTCCCCTTTCTCCCCCTTTTCTTCATCATTTTTCTTTCTCATCTAATCGAAGTTCTTAAAAAGCAAGCAAGAATCGTTCTTTCGACCAAATAATTGTTAAATAGTGAAGGGTTCTTTTTAGAATTAGAGAATTGTACTCCAAATTACTCAATTTTTCTTCAAGAAACCAGGGTTTCTTCAATTCTTCTTCTGAATATGAAGAAAGATTTTAAGGGTTTCAGTCCTGTAACACCTCTAAGAGTTAAATCATGTCCATGTACACCATTAAAACCTACTCCTTCATCATCAGAAAAGAAGAAGACAATCTCTTCTTTAGCCGATTCATTTCATTCTCCCTGTAACAAAGTTCCTACTGGTGATTCTCCTTACGTTAAAGCTAAACACGTTCAGGTAAATTCTTTCATCAATTTCTTCCTTAAATTTTTGGTGGGTTTTGTTTAATTCTTGATTTATCCCTTTCTTGTGAAGGTTTTTTTGTTAGGGTTTTGTAAGATTTTCTTTCAGGCATTTCAACAAACAGTTTGATTTTACAAACCCTTGTTTTTATTGTTGATTTGGTTACAGATAATAGAAAAGGATCCTAGCAAGGCGATACCACTATTTTGGTCTGCCATAAATTGTGGTGATAGAGTTGATAGTGCAGTGTTAGACATGGCTGTTGTCATGAAGCAACTGAATCGGGTCGATGAAGCGATTGAAGCAATTAAATCGCTTCGTAGCCTGTGCTCTCAGCAAGCTCAGGAGTCTCTTGATAATGTTCTCATTGATCTTTACAAGGTATATTATCTCAATTGTCTCATTTGTGATATTGTTTGTATTTTTCGTTTTTCGCCTTCAAATTTCTTGAATGTACATGAAACTTAGTAGTAACCCTCAGATTATGTTGTTGCCTCTGGTTAACCAGATTTCATGGGATGTCTTGTCTGCACTAATTGATTCATGCGAAATGCTTGTGAAAATCCGCCCCCAATATGTAAATCTAGGCTACATTTTGCTGTATCTCTAACCTTACAATTCTTCTGCGTAGCACGTACTTTTCAAACAATATCTAGGCCCTTGCTGTATTTCTCGCAATGCCAACCTTAAACCATTTAAGGAAGTGGGTATATATAAAGTAACTGATTGTTGTATTGAGAACCGATTTCTGTCTACTAGCGTTTACTTTATACAGGACTGTGGTACAGAATTTTTATTAAGAGTGATATCATGTTCAAGTACGGTTCCCATTTATGACATTTGATCTTTTTATAACGATAGAGAGCTGGTAGGATCGACGAACATATCGAGCTCCTTCAGCATAAACTCCAGCTCGTTGAAGATGGTGGGCAACGAACTAAGATAGCTAGAGCTCAGGGAAAGAAGTACTTATGCTCCATTGAGCACGAGAAATCAAGGTAAATGTTGCAAACCACTAACATGTTCGAAATTTAAATTTCTTTGCGTTCTTTCACTTATTGGGGGCTCTGTATACGTAGGTTATTAGGGAACTTGGGATGGGCTTACATGCAACAGGAGAACTACCAAGTTGCCGAAGAATTGTATAGGTATGTTAACTATAACTCCTGAGCATATCCTAGTGGTTGCTTTTCCTTTTGTAACCTAAATATTGCGTATGGCGTCTATGTATTTCTCAATCCAGGAAAGCTTTATCTATCGAGCCAGATAAGAACAAAGAATGCAATCTTGCCATCTGCTTGATGCACAAAGGAAGAATTATGGAAGCGAGTCTCTGCTTCTAACTGTTAAACCTTCAGCAGCTGAGCGTGAGTTAGCTGATTCCTATATTAAATCATTTGACCGTGCTACCGAGATGCTGTCTGTGCTTGATTCAGGTCGAGTTCTGAAACCACTTGAGCAGAAGAAAGACGATAATATCAAATTGGAGACTCAGGCATCTTTTATATCTCCAGTCAAAGTGAATTTCAGTTCACCGGTTTCTTCCAGATATGGAGATCAAGAAAATAATGAGCTTGGCGTAGAATGTGTAGAAAATTTAAAGCATCAAATCCATGTGGTTGGTGAAAGAGGTTTGAAGCATTCAGATTCACGAGTTTCTTCTACTACTAAAGTTCAGCAGACTGGCATCAGAAGATGCTTAGATAACTCACATCCAAGAGTGTCACCAGTTAGTGGGCAGTATCAAAATCATGGGTTTGGAGGAAAAGGCAGAGCGCATGATTCACATTTAAGGGTTTCACCCAGTAATGGACACCATCAGAAGCATGGGTTCGGAGGAAAATGGAGAGAGGAGAATTCTCATTTAAGGGTTTCACCAAGTAACGGACAGCATCAGAACCATGGGTTCAGCAGAAAATGGAGAGAGGAGGATCCTCATATCAGGGTTTCACCAAGTAATGGACAGAGGAGAAATCATGGGTTTGGCGGAAAATGGAGAGAGGAGGGGATTCACATTCACGGTGTTCACCCATAAATGGAGATAGTCGAAATCATGAGTTTGGTGGAAAATGGAGAGAGGAGGACTTAAACAAAGTTGAAAACCAACTCTTGTTGAGGAATATTTTGGTAGTGAAACTACTGATAGTCTGATGAGCAGCACTCCCATGAGCCAAGAAGGGATGAATGGCGCAGATTCTGGTTTTGGAAACTGGAAACCTTTCAGTTCCTCCAAGAGTGGGAAAAGTTGGGCAGATATGGTTGAAGAAGAAGAAGAGGAGGAGGGAACGTTTAAGTAGATTCAGCGACTATTCTGCAAATATGGTTGAATCAGTCAGTGACTGGAGTAGCAGCTAAGATTCGAAAGCTACATGTCTCAAGAGACTATACTTCAACACGACTGTTAGTTGATAAATGGTATGAAAAGAACGAAGCTGTTTACAGCAGTGAGAATTTGAATTCCAAAGCTACTACCTATCATCAATTATCATCAGCGAAGGTATGGAGGATCATCTACAAAGGAAGTTTGAAGCAGTTGATATTAATGGAGAATTCAGGAAACCAGCAGCTCGACGTTCTCTATATTTTGATCAGAAGCAGGAACAAGAACCCTCAGCGCAGCAGTACTTGTACTCAAATACACATGAATGTGCAGGTAATCCAAGTGCTATTTCAGATTGGAGAAAGAACTCAACGCCGTTAAAAGTTAGGCTTTAAGTTTCAAGGAAATCACTCATCAGGATAGTATCTGTATCTAACAGCTGGTTTGATATTTCGTTCTGTATAGACGTATACGATAGTGTCTGTATTTGACAGGTTTCATATTTCGTTTTGTATAGCCGTATACATAGATCATGCATATATTGTCAGAATATGTTGTTAGCTCTGCTGTAAAATCTGTAGCAGTCTGCTGTTTCAGAGGGTTTTCATGATTCAGTGTTAAGTTCTGTAAAGATAATCAGTCAATAAAAAGTTGGTGTATTACTTGATTCACTCATGATTTTAGTTGCAGGTTACTATGTAGTGTAAAATAGCAAATCCAGCAGCAGCAGCTTTATTCTTGATTGAATTCTGCTACTTGACCGCTAGAAATCAAAAAAAGGAAAGTATAGGTGAAAAAAATGTAAAGCGATGCACCAGCCGGGAATCGAACCTGGTCTGTACCGTGGCAGGGTACTATTCTACCACTAGACCACTGGTGCTTATTGTTATAGAATTAAAGTTTTTGTTTATTTATAACAATTCTTCCAGAAGTTATTTTTCAACTTCCAAAAAATAAATAAATAGAAAAGCCGTTTTGGTTGGGAACAAAACTTGAAAATGATAGAGCCCATCGCTGTAAGAATTTGCCATTCCACTTCCAACAGATGTAGTGAACGAGAAACAAAGAGCCATCTGAGCAACAGCTTTATTCTGAATTCTGCTTGAGTTAAGCAACCATCAAGTCCCAGTCCTTGGAAAGAACAGATGAAAAGTCAAGGCTGCAATAAGAGGCTTGACTGTGGAAGGATGGTGCAAATGCTTTACACTTGTTTACACGGTGTGTACATCAATAACAAAAATCTGACTGCACTTTGAGCGGTACACTAACAGTGACTTTGATGTCAAGTATATTGTAACCAAACATATCTCAGCAGTTTGGGCTACGACAAATCATCTCAAGTGCCAAGCAACTACTATCAAAATATAAACTATCATCAAGTCTTTATGTCAAGTATATTGTAAGCTATAAAAACCGTGTTTGATTGCATCATTGCCATTTTATTATTAGCAGGGAAATTTCTAGTTAGGTTCCTTCCCTAATTAAGAATTAATACTGCAAGTTTACCATCATATATCGATATAAATAGGGGGCTTAAGTTATCTTCACAATCACAAACCATCAAGTAATAAAACTTACAAGTACTTGTCTATTTTCATAACACTTGATAACCATCATATATCGATCATGGCAGCAGCTCTTAAGAATATCTTTCTCATTGCTGGTTTCTTGTGCTTTTCATCCATTGTATTTCAGTCTGTGTAAGTACATATTTATCTATTTTGGGTTACTGTTCTATATATATAGATATTTTTTTTTCACTTTTTTTTTTTTTTTTTATGAGGGATCGAATTCTCAACTGATATATTTTTTTTTTGGATGACATGTAGTAGTACAGTAAATGCTTTTTATCAGTGGGAGGAGATCGACGGTGCAGGTGGCTGGTGGCATTATGACTCTGGAGCTTGTGGTGGGAAACAGGTTCTTCGTTTCCTCCCATCAACTGCGACACTTGTGAAAGTGCCTGTCTTGGTCTTGAAGGTACACTTGGAATCAATTGTGCTCGGTGCCAAAATTATGCAGAAACTCCTGACACTTACGACTGTACGTGCTACGCCCCTGAAAATTGAAGCGGCCCGAATAACTTCGGTTGCTTCTTACAGCAACCATATTAGCTCATGAGCTGGTGGTTGTTGTTTGTTGTCCCTGTTTGTTTTTGTGTCCCTGTAACTTAATAAAAATATGTAGCTAACTGAGAAATTTTGAGATAATAAATTTCTTGCAAGCTGCGATTTACTAATAGTCTCCATATGTATCAATAAATAATGAAAGATCATGTTGGTGTTTGCGTTTAATATTTTTTTTTTTTTTAGTCTCTAATCGACAGAAACTGACCACTATAATAATAATCAGTTCTCACTGCAAATTAATGAGTAGTGTGACACCACATTGCACGAACATATTTTTTTTTGAAGCATGAATTTTATTATAGAAAAGTTTAAATTACAACTTGTCGTGGGTATGTGGTACTCAGAGTCTTGAAATAAAATGTGACCGATAAAAAAACTAGATTGCTCGGTCCCAAATTTTGGTCGAATAATTTCCTATTTGGCTTCTGTCTCGCCGCATGATTTGCTAATCCGTCACGCTTGATTGCCTTCCCCGTAGCTGTGTTGTATGTCGACTTGCGGATTTGCCTAAACCTACTTTTATTTCTTCAATCATTCCTGCAATGTGCCAAGGTGGCATGGTGGTTGATGTGATGAAACGCAGAGGTTCTCTCGAATCCGTTTCAAAGAGAACTCTAGGCCACCTGCCTCTCTCGTTGCTATTCTTGAGGCTAAAAGTAATGCCCAGGTTTCTGCAGTTATATTGCACGAACATATAATAATCTGTTCATGCTAACTTCTCCCATTAATTATATATATTCGCTGCAGATTTGATTCCTATATTTAACTTCTCCCATTAATCTCAAAACGAACTCTCTCATTTACTTTTATTTTGGATAGAAAGAAGAGATGATTTTACTGGGGATTTTGTGTTTCCTCAAAAAATAGCTAATTTGCATTACTCCTTTTTAAATTTATAATTGGCGAACTCTATCGCTATAACGGCCGTGAATACTCAGTAATTGTGCACGCAAAATCACGTGTGTGTCATAAAGAATTTGAATGGATGAGCGTAATTAGTTGATTACACGTGCACTAATTTTTCTTCTCTCTCAAAACACTGTCCTTGTCTTCTTCCTCGAGCATATCCGCCATTAAGGTCGATTAAAATGCAAAAATTAAGCCCAAAATTTTAATAAAACCCATCGTCCAAAACCATCAACTCTTCTTTCACTTAGTATATGCCTAATTCTAATGATTCATCTGCTGATGATTCAAAATCGCACAAGTCGAAGTCAACCAAATCTGCTTCATATTAACTCTTCGTACTAAGCAAAGCACCTTAACTTATCAAGATCATTATCTTCCCAACAGTTGGTGCAGAACAGAAGCATTTGCTATGGCTTCATTAATTAGAACGGAACAAATACAAAGTCTTTGTGAGCAAATGAACTCACATCAAAGGGAAAGATAGCACCTGTGGAAAAACCTTGTACATGAGAATTGATTCATCCAAATTCGGAAATTACTCATTTTTAATTTTATCTCATTGGCTGTTGTGACCACGATATGTTGAGAGAAATGAGAAAATTAATCCTACCGGTAGATGAAGCTCGTAGTGATTGAGGATTTTTCTCAAACAGTTTATATGCATTTCACCGGTGTTGCTTGTCTCTTTATAAGTCTCCAATTCCCCTTGAATTCTAGTATGATAACAACATTTAACTCAAATTGATTGATTGATCGATCAATCTCAAATCAGCAACACTTGATTTTAAGTGTACAATTGAAAACCACATCATTGGAATTATTGAATAAAAACGGAACTGTAGATTTATATTATGAAGATTTCGCAATTTTGGTTTTCCGCAACCATAAAGCGATGGTTCGCAAGCTTTGCTTTGGTTTAACTTTAGAATTTTTTGTGTTGCAGTTTAATGGCGAAGATACGTAATCGCAGTAAAAATAAATGGATCTCATACTGCTTTTATCTTTTTTGTTTTCAATCCTAAGCACGTGTATAATTTTCACCATGAAAATCAACGGATATGTTCAACCACGCATTCTTTTTCTTTCTTAATCTAAACTAAGGGTAAAACACATGTGCACCGCACGTGTATAATGAATCGAGTATTCACTACCGTTATACCGATAGGGGGTTTCACAAATTAGTAATTTATAAAGGGGTAATGCAAAATTGCTATTGTTTTTTGAGGGGGAAACACAAAATCCCCCGATTTTATTAAAGAAAGAAATGAACCATGTTACAAGCAAAATGACCACCAAACCGCAAACACCAAATTAAAACAAGAGAGAAATGTGGAAATAACATATTTGATGTTCCTCACATGAATTCATGGATATATGGTTCACCAACCCCAATCTCGATCTTGAAATATCAAACTCAAGGAAACCTATCTCGACGTGCACCGATGACAATGGAAGTCAAGGCTTTGAAACCTCCATCAACAAATCCCACACAACCGACACCATCACTAACTCTTACCATATCAAACAAAACGATGTTCCATACACTCTTGGAAACACGAAAGATACACTTTAAGTGTATCAATTCTGTGAAACATATTCACCATAGGAGATCCAGCTTTGCTTTCTTTGATTATCTATTTTCTTTTTATTTTCTTAGCCTTCAGATGATATGATATATTGCCTTTAAACCCATAGTTTTAGCTTTTTTGAATTCAGTTTTTTTTTTCATTTTTCTATCCCTAGATTCTTGACTTTAAGTATATCTAATTCATCTAATGAGTATCTAATCTTCTTTGCAGGGCCTCATCCTACTTTGTACCATGGGGGACATCCATTATTGGATCTATGTTATTCCTTGCCTTATTGGGAACTATATTGTTTCAAATCTTCGACAAAGATGTACAACGCCTTCTTCAGCTTTGGCACTATTAATCTCTTGATGGATTCTAAAAGTATGTCCCAGTATTTTGCTAGAAATCATCTTTATGATTTCAATGTCTTATCCGAGTTTCATCCTCAAGTTGTAACCTCTGCAACTCAGAATGGCGTAAACTCCATCAACCCTTCGGAGCCAAGAATTTTTCAAATTTTGAATCTCCTGATTGGCGATAATGTACTGCTATGCGATCTTTCACAGTAAAATCTTAAATTCCTCTAAAATATTTCCTAGTCATAATTACTTGCATACCGGAAATCTCTCCTTCTCAAAGTCAAACGTATACCCTTTCAATGCCAAATATCCCGCAAAGTTTTATGTTGTCATTTTCTCTCCAAAATCAAAGATTTTCCTTATTCTTCTTCAGCAAATTATGGAAATTTCGTCGCTACCTTTACCCTTTTTAACCAACAGAAGTGGAAGTTCGCTTCTCATCTTTTTATCTTAATCCAAACATCTTTTCCCCAAGAAATAGAAATGGCTTCAACCTCCAAGAACCCCCTGGCCACTTCTATTACCAATCGCCTTCGTAACGCCAATATTCGAAACATCTCAACTATGAAAGTTAGGCAACAATTGGTTCAAGGCTCTCTCCAGCCTAAAGAGGAAAGAGGCCATACCTTATTGGCAAGATTTTCAATGAAGACTCTATGGAAACAGATCTTGTAAGGAAGGAGCTTAAGTTATTATGGAAGCCTTACAAGTTTAGAGAAGTCCTGTGTTTCGATTTAAACATCTTTCTCTTCAAGTTTCATACTAAAGAAAAAATGGAAGCCAGCTTCAATAAAACCCCCGAATGTCCTGTAAGTCCCATCTAAATCTTCTTCCTTATGATGATACAAAGGTACATCTTAAAGACCTGGAATTTCACTCACAAGAATGGACAATCCAATTCAAAACTTGCTCCTGGAACATCATTCTGCTCAAATAATTGATGAAGCTTGCTGAACTTGGTCCTAAGATCTCGACCGATCCTGAGAATTGTCGTCCTCTTATGGTAGTATGATATCCGCAAGAGTAAAAATAGACCTTAGTAAGCCTCTTTTTTAGAGGTGGTCATGGAATACAAGAGCTTCGGAGGAGTTACCCGGGTTAGGTACCACTGGGAGCGCCAACCCCATAACTGTGTCCTCATTGTTGGACAATAAACCATAATGATGAAGAGTGTGCAAATGTTTCTCATGATTTGAAGATTCGTCGTTATACGAATGAGGAATACCTCAACTATATTCATGAACTGGTCTAAAGCTATGGAGTTGAAATCATGAAGATCTGGATCTCCTAATTCAAAAAATTTGTGAAGCTAGTAAACAAAAACTTGGTAAACAAGGAGATAATCATGAGGAACCAAGAAGGGCTAAAAGATCCGTAAACACCGAAATTGAAGAGGATGATCTATTTAATCGTCCAAAGAACAATGAAATGTCTGTTCTATTGAGCAAAATACGATAAGAATCCATCTTACTCGATTTTGATGGAATGGAGCACGACTTATTAGAGGAGGTAGTGAATATAACTAAAAAGTCCCCCTGGTGATGGATGAGGCTGTACGCTTCTCCTAATACTTTGGTAATCTCTTTCTCTTTCTTTTTCCTTTCTCGTCATTTTCTTCTTCCCTTTACGAGCTTTTCATACGAACTTTTGTGCATCTCGTTTTTCATAAATCACACTCCGACGTTTTTTTCGCATGAAAATAATAAGTTGGAACTGCCAAGGTTTTTTAGGCAAAGATACTAGGGACCATCTTCTCTATCTCAATAATCTTCATCAACCTGATATTATTTTCATCTGTGAAACAAAAATCAATGACAGCAGAATTCTCAGGTTATCTAACTTCTTAGGTATGCCCTAACGGAGAGAGTTTGTTCCTTCTCGTTGGTCTAAAGGTGGTTTACTCTTTGCTTTGGAAAGATGGTTTCTCACCAATATTACTCACAGAGATGATAAAATTTTTCACATGAGCATCACTAATGACCCTAGTAAAGGAGATTGGTACCTCACCGTATTTATGGTACTCCTATAACAAAGGAAAAATTAGATCAATGGTCTTTTATCAAGAACCTTAGTATGTCTATTAATAAACCCCCGGGTGCTCATCACATCTTAATGTCACTTTCAATGTTAATGATAGAAATTTGGGTATGATAACATAACCTCTAGTGATGTTCTAGATCTTATCGTAGATCTCGGTCACTTTATCGATTTAGGTTTTTGTGGTAGGCCGTTCACTTGGACTAGTAACAAACACTAAGACACAGACACAAGTCTAGATTAGACAGAGCCATGGGAAACAGTGAATGGTTTCTAGTTTACCCTGAATCTGTTCTTAGCATCTTCATCATTATGGCTAAGACCACATACCTATAATGCTAGATATTTCTAATCATAATAAGGTTATGGGTAAAAATTGGAAATTTTTTGAGCACTGGCTCAAACATGAATCCTTTTATGATGCTTTTAAAGTCGCTTGGTCTACTAATTTTTCTCGTTCCAATGCTTTTGTCCTTACAAATAAGTTGTCTAATACACTAATATACTATCATTATGGAGTAAAAGTACTTTCTACGATTTTCAACAAACAAATCACGCAACTTCAGTCGAGAATTAAACTTGTTGCGGATCACGATAATAATGGTTCTAATACGTAACCGTTATTAACTGAAACACAGACGACAACTAAATGAAGTTCAAGCAAGTTCCAACAGCAGAAGTCTCGTGATCACTTTTACAATGACATGGACATGAATTCAAGGTATTTTCACATCGAATGAATCGAAGAAGAAGATGTCGAAATAGAATCGATGCTCTCTTGGCACCCGATGGTACATGGTGTAACGATAGAGATTCACTTTCCCATCTTCTCCAAGCACTTCAAAAATTATGACTACATCCAACCCCTGCAGCCAGAATTTCCTCGAGCACATACCGCAATGCATCTCTTGCAAGACAATGAAGAACTTGAAGCTATTCCCTCGAACATGAAATCTATCAAGCACTTATGACGATGGAGCCATGGACATCTCCCGGCCTGCACGATTTTCTTTCCTCCCCGCTTTTATCAATCCCAATGGCAACCGGTAAAGGAGGATGTTTGTAAGATGATCAAATCTTTTTTCACTGGGTTTTCTACTTCAACAAATTAACAACACAAGAGTATCTTTGATCCCCAAGATTCAAATAGCCAACAAGCCTAAGATTTCCGTCCTATAGCTCTATGCAACACGGCTTTATAAAATTATCTCTAAGATTATTGCCTTGAGAATGAAGAAGCACATCGCAAAAATCATCTCTCGCCAATGCACGGGCTTATGTACCGGCGACTAATCTCGAGAGAATATTTGCCTAGTCCAGAAATTGTGCAAGCCATGAAGAAAAAGAGGGGATTGGTGGTCACCTTGCTCTCAAAATGGACATGTCTAAGGCGTTTGACAGTTAGAGTGGAGCTTCCTTCTAGACATTCTCAAGCGCTTTGGATTCTCGGATAAATTTCGACGAGTTAATTGCTCGGTGTATCTCTACAACCAATATTGAAGTTATGCTAAATGGTTCCCCTACTCAAGCTTTCAAACCAACTCG
The DNA here is from genome assembly GCA_023531295.1 of Papaver armeniacum. Taxonomy (NCBI): domain Eukaryota; kingdom Viridiplantae; phylum Streptophyta; class Magnoliopsida; order Ranunculales; family Papaveraceae; genus Papaver; species Papaver armeniacum. The sequence continues at coordinate 2,208 of JAJJWW010019054.1, read as the reverse complement.
AGGTATAAGACAAAGTGATCCGTTATCACCCTATCTCTTCATTCTAGCTATGGAGTCGTTCTCAAGATTTCTCGTTTACCGTGAATCAACTCTGGCAACTCAATGTATGAAGATTTCGATCAGCTCTTCCAAAGATCAATCATCTACTTTTTGCAGATGATTGTCTCCTTTTTGCAAAGCCAATGATGTTCAAGTGCAAAATCTGTTGAATGCCATTCACCAATTTTCATTGTTTTCTGGGCAGCTTATTAACTTTAATAAGTCTGCAGTGTTCTTCAGCTCTAATCTTTCTCCTGAGCATTGTCAATCTATCAGTGGTGAGTTGCAGGTTAGACACTTAAGTATCTCGTATTTAAGTATCTTGGTCTTCCCTTCTTTATTGGCAGAAAAAGCGCATTCCCTTTTCCACGCTCTCAGATAAAATGGATAACAGTTGCAAACTGGAATGGTAGTAATATGTCAGTGCACAGATCCGTTATGATCGGGAATGTCTCTAATGCAATCCCAATTCACCATATGACAAGCTTCAATCTTCCGGATGTTACCATTAAAAAGATGAGCTCAAGCCCGGCCAAAAATTACGGAGAAATAAGAAAACTTGTAAAGGAAACCATATCATTTCATGGAGAAGAGTTCAAAAACCTAAAGAACAAGGAGGTTTGGGCTTTCGTGATATGCACATTTTCAACGGGGCCTTGCTTGCGAAATCAGCTTGGAGACTCACTTCCGACATGGATTCTATGATGGCAAAATCTTTACGTGCTAAATACTTTCAAGATGGAGATCTTTACAATCTTAAAAAAAGTCCAATACAACATGGTCTTGAGAAGCTTGAGCTCGAATTATCTTTTGTGCAAGCTAATGCGATGCTGGTGTCTAGGAGATGGTAAAAGGATTCTAATATGGCAACATCGATGGATCCAAGCTCTTCCACATCCTCCATCGCCTAAACAAGGGTCTACATCTCATCAAAATTTCAAATTTGTGTGTGAGCTATTCAATCAAAATAACAGCTCATGGAATCTGGACACTCTGCAAGAACTTTTTGAGCCCAGCATAGTCTGCACCATTCTGAGTTTACAGATACACAACAGCTGTGATGACAGATTAATATGGCTACTTGAGAACAATGGTTGTTTTTCAGAAATCACATGCCATGAAAAATGTATGAAGAACAAGACAATTCAGAGATGATGGAGCCAAGGATGATCAAGATCTATAAGTCCTTGTGGAAATTGCCTTTACTTCCAGGATAAGGCGCTTCTTATGGAAGGTCAGTTTTTCTTCTTCCTACAAGAGACATTCTTCACTCTAAAATTCCCAGTATCATACCGCCTCTCCTTCAGGAATCGGTGCAGAAACCCCATCTCATGTGTTGATGGGAATGTAACCTGCTCGAGTCGTGTGTTCTCAACCATGCGGATGGTATTACGATAGTTCTATTTCTTTCTGACCGACACAAAGTTGGTTTGAGGAGTTTCATGCTAAGAGAATAAAAAATCGAAATATGTAGAAGGGCTATCACCGTGGTGTTTATGGACCGATCGTTGCGACAAAGCTTTTCGTAATACTAACCCTAATCCGTAAAGAACCATTCTTAGAGCTCGTAGCTTCATCGGTGATCCACTTAGTTCAATTTAACATACAACAAGCCTCTTCCACTAGAGTTTGTCGTGCCAATATTCACTCGGATGCCTCCATCTCATGATGTTGTTTCTATTAATGTTGATGGCTCTATTCGATGTAAACAATACCGGAGGAATTGGACTAATAGCTCGAATTTTGCGGTGTGAACAAGAAGTTGTTGTATCGCATCCATCTGACGGGAATAAGGAATGCTGCTCAAGCGGAATGCTTAGGCTTATGGGAGGCTTCAATCTGCGAGAGGCTAAAGTTGAGAAAGTACATTTGAGTTTGATGCAAAGATTGTGGTGGAAGCGCTTAATAACAATGCTTCTATTAATTGGCAATTACTCAATTTAGTAAAGGATATTCAAAGGTTTCTTAGTAGTTTTCGTTTTTGAAAAATGTTTCTACATTCCTAAAGAAGGCAATAAGGTTACGTACACTCTCTCTAAATAGCTAGAGAGAATTCTTTGTCAGTAGCCTGGTCTAGTTATTCTCCAAGAGAAATTAGATCTCAACTCATTCGGGATAACTCATGTACCTAATTAATCTTTTTAATCCATCATTTTTTGCTTCAAAAAA
>JAJJWW010019053.1:0-80534 GCA_023531295.1 Papaver armeniacum | reverse complement strand
TCGTTACGAAATAATGGATCAAGTTATGTTCTCTTCTACTTGTTATTAGTCATGTGATTATCACCAACCGTAGGATAGCGAATTAAACGGCTTAGCTGGCCCCAAAATCCCTAATTTCAGCGAGTAACGGAGTCCGCTTAGTTATCGGGATTCTATTCAAAAGAACCACCCCCCTAGGTTAAAGCACAAGATGTAATTCCATGAATGCATTAAGATCTATGAATTTAGGTTTAGTACTAGTAGTTAAACTGGGATTCGCTTGGTTCACTTTCTAGCGTTGTTTCTACACACAATTGCTCCACGGAATCCTCCCAAGGTCTCGTGTTCGCTACTTATGTAAAGAGTCAAGAAACGATTACTTATCTCCTAACTTTCACTAGCATTAGATTAAATCGACAAATCAATTTAGTTGGCCACCCAAAACAATCTATCAATCAATCATGAATGTCTTTAAGATCATTCCCTATTAGTAAAAACAAACGATAATCATGTGAAAACTTCAAGATAGAATTGAAAACAAAAATCAAATCATATTAAGAACTAGAATTCATCCTCAATCAATAAAATTAGCTACTCATGTTAAAGAGTTCACAAAAGAATAAGAAAAGAAAAGAATTGTGTAGAGATGTGTGTAAAGATGTGTAAAACTTCTATTTATAAAGCTCATATTCTCCAAATCTTCCTGGGAATGAATCCCTTTTTTCTTTTGCAATTCAATTTCAAATCCAAACTTTTCTCAACTCTTCCACCTTCTCTTTCCAAGTTTGAGTCCAATTCTCATCCAATTCTAGCCCAAGTCTTCACCCATGAGAAAGTCCATGAAAAATTCTGGAATTTTTTTCGCTTCATAGGAAAACTGGGATTGTGGCGGAATCAGTGGGAATAAATAAATGGAAAATATTTCGTGGCCAAGCAAAGCCAACCCGGTCACCGTCAACGGGTGCGGAACAGTCGGGTCAAATCGGGTCAATCGGTCAAGGTATAGTCTGCGAGTTAACTCGGTAGTCGGGCCAGGGTCAAGGTGTGAGTGGGCACTCCTAGGCCGAGCTGCTGCACATCCACGACCATCTTGCACGGCCCAACCCTTGTGATGCGCAATGATCGCTTCTCATTCTATCCATAGCCATGAACTGCACATCAACAAAAGCGCCTTCATCTTCTCAATTTTAGAATTCTACCCCACTCTTCTCCTTTGCCTTTTGTGGAACTGCATTTCACTCCGGTCATCATCACAACAACCTCAATTACCCATCACTCCATAATCATTGCCATACCACCACCATCTCTTCAATATCATCCCTTCACTTGAATTGAGACTCAACTCTGCATCTCGGCCAAAATGACGCATCCCTGGCCGGGGCTTATAACACCTTCAACAGTAACTCTAACTTCACATTCATTACGGCCTTCATTAGTTCAGCCGCAATGCCGGACCACCTCTTCCCGGCTCATTCATTCTCGCCATTCTCCATCTCGGGCACCACGGTTCGACCATACCGTCTCGGTTTTCTTAAGCTTTACGACAAATCGCAACTTCTCAAATACTACCACAACACATCAATTCAACCCCATGCGCTTGCATCTCATTCCGCACCGCAACTATACCACCATTCTCATTGTGATGCAACTTCAACTCCATATCACTTCCGCTCTAACCTCACTAAGCTCACAAGCACCAGCCATCAAGCCCAACTCAGCCCACCTCCACAGCAATCTCATCTTGTCCTTGCTGCAAATTACAACACCTGAACTCTACCATTTCGTTAATCAATAGCTCCAAGTCCTCGCCTCAAACCGTACCTAGCATACATCTACAATCGAAGTGCCATCACCGGGTGACCATGGTAGTAGTACCAAAATCATTCCACTCGCTCTTCTCTCGATCTCAAAGCGGATTCACCAAATAAGTTCAAACTTAGCAGCCTTGTTAACATTTGCAAGCCCCACTAATCACTTATAGTCGCTCCATTTCCCGCTTAATCGACTATCGAGCAACCCCGATTCACCATGGAAGCAACACATGAACCACAATCTCTTCCATTCATAGTCAATCGACAATCCCATGATAAACCCCATCAATCGCAACCACGAGAATCTACACAACCCATTTTAACCTCCATCTTAGCAGTCCGCTGCAACCAACCAAAATCAAATCCACCTCTCATTTCGATTCTAACTCCTCGCAATTTTAGCCAAACCCATCGCAGATTCATTCTATCAGTTACAGAGGTCGAAACCTAATTTTTCCAATTCCCATTTCTCTCGAGCTTCAACAACAGCCTCCTCGAACTTGAATCGCTCTGCACCCAAGCACCAATTCTTACTTCTCAGATCCAATTTCTCGACCTCAAAGCGGCAAATACATCCATCACGAGATCGAACCCATCTTCAAGAACACCATTAATCGAAGCGACATCATCTCGTAAACTCATCCGCTTTTGATTTCTTTTTGTATAATAAACAGCCTCTATTTCTCCTCCTCTGAATCTCATCAAATTACAGACGGCAGCTTTCTTTTTAACATTCGATCTCTTAATCGCCTTGTCCAACAGTTACAGAGCCAACCCTCAATTTCTCCATTTTTCGATTTCTCTAGCTGTTGCTTTCAGTTCCAGGTGAAAGTGAATGATTGAGAGATGGTTCTCTCGATTTCAGGTTTAGGGTTTAATTACACGGATCCGGGTCGGGTTTGGATCCGGATATAAGTCATGTATAGGACCGACCCAATTGGATGCTACCCAGCATAACCATCCTCTGGATAAGGGCTACCCAGTGTTAATAACACCCACTATGCCGAGTGATAAGGGGTACCACGAATGAGAGCCCCTTAACCACTCACCGGGCTCTGGATAGTGTTCGCCCCGTAAAATGACCTTTTGCCCTTTTGACTTAAATTGGGTGATTTCTTCTTCTTTCCTCCGTGCGACTCCATAGTACCTAATAACTCAAAACAAGCGTAAAATACATAATTTACAAGAAAAATAGCAAAGAAAGCATAAACTACTATATAGTAAATACGGTGTATTCTACACCTATCAAATTCCCCCACACTTAGACTTTGCTAGTCCTCGAGCAAATCAAACTAAAAACTCACAACTTCAAAGCGTTCAAGCGTCACAAGCATCAAAGAGTTATGAGGACATAGAGTTTCGCATGCTAGTAATAAGAAGTTAGAAATATTAAAGAACATATTCTCGTTCTTAAATGTTGAGTGAGAAATAACCACACCATAATGAGAGAACGCGTGTTTGAGAAACGATCAATAAGCATTTCGCCTCGACTTCTGCCTCACCAAAAAGGATTTTATGATAATTGCACTCAAAAAGACGGCTTTTTTTTTTATGGGTCTCACATGTGTGCAGGTAGGAATGAAGAGAGAAATCCTGCAACACGTTGAATGGTGGGAAGGACAACTTCCGAAATATTTTTAAAAACCCACATCTTTTACTATTTTAAAAAACCATTTTTCTAACGATCTCTAAGAAAGGAAATCAACCATTTTTATCGAGGATGAGATTACTTACTTACCTTCACATCCGATCGCCAATTATGATAACACCACTCTCGCGGCATCCAATAGAAACATCTTCCGCTCCTCGTCTTTAACTTCGTAATCTTCGTCTTCGGTTTCAACTATTGATGATAAACCCTTGAATTTCATAAATCCTTAACAATTTATAACTCTTTACCTTGAAATCCTTGTTGCTTGAAACTTCCTTATAAATTTTCCTTCCCCACGGCTCATTAAATAAGAACAAATATTTCTCTTGTTTTTCTCTCTTTTTTTTTTTTTTTTTTTTTTTGAAACACAAGAGAAATTAATACAAAATAAACCATGGCCGTGGAAGAAGTATTTTACCACTTGATTCTTCACAACTTGTATCGTCTTGAAATCATAAACTTCAAAAATTCTCACCTTTTAATTTTCTTCGCTTTCATGAATAAGTCTTCATACTTGGATATAAAATTACCTCATTGTATTGTAAGTCTTCAACATATATGTAAAAATCTGCACTTTGTATGTTGCTTTACTTGAATATGAAATTTGCTCTTTTTCTCGTTCAGATTCTTGTAAACCTTAAACTTTTCCAACTTTCCTTGTAGATTTTGATGTCGCTCCTTGTTGATGATGAATGTGTTTCTATGGATCCGTTGTTGTCGAGAGAGAATGGTGCTAACTGCAAATCGAACTACAAGAAGGAAGCTTTCATCCATGGACGTCACCCTCATGATTGACAAAATTAGCACTCAAGAGATCAAAGAGTAGTGCTTCTATTGGTGGGAGGTTGGGTAGCTCACCATTCTACCCGGAATTAACGTACGGTGACACATACTCAAAAGAAGCTCTTTAGTAGATGGAAAATTTCTGGTCGGTGCCTCACATGATATGAATACGGGTAGTCTCCACTAATGATTGATCAGCAACTCTAATAACGCATTTCTCCCTGCACCAAATTCGCATCACCGGCATGATTAAATCCATTATTTAACACTCAAACAAGCAAGAAATCCGAATGTAGTTCTCTAACATTTCCAAGTTCAATCATGTCGGTCAAAATCTCTATGTAAACATACCTAGAAGTATGCTAGTGACTCTAAAATCTTTAAAAGTTGGAATTTTTAAGTAAAATTTTTTTTTTTTTTTCAAATTTTTTTAATTTTTTTTGTAATTTTTGTTTTAAAAACATGCTTAACCACTCCCCACACTTAAACCTTACATTGTCCTCAATGTAATTGAATCCTCCTAGTAAAGTCAAGGTGGGAAATTTTAACATGATAAGAAACAAGAAAAAGAAATAACAAAAGCAAAAGGATAAGAAATACAAAACCTATGGGTTGCCTCCCATTAAGCGCTTGTTTTAAAGTCGACGGCCCGACTTGGCTCTTGCAAGATTCATTCCCCATATACTAACAATCGGAAAATTTGAGGATCCACCCATAATACCTATTTTGCAAACAATAACTCCATACAAATATTAGCACAAGAAAATAATAGTGAAATTATTGCTCGATAGAAATTTCCCCACACTTATTCTCGTCCACACTCGGAAGTGTATAAAGAACATAGAATTTGGGAATTTCCATGTATTCCTCTTGGCAAACCTGCATAGTGTTAGCATCAAGTGTTTCCAATGGTGGATATCTAGAAACAAAATCATCCAAAAATACTTTCGAAGCACATACATTCAAACCAATAATAGGTAAAGGAGTAGAATCAATAGGCAAAGGGTTAGACAAACCTTGCACAATCTCTTGTATTATAGAATCCTCTTCATCCTTAAAAATTCAAGTGAATTACTTACCTCTTGTATATCGTGGTCCCTCTATTAAACCTTGCAACCATTCTTCGTCATTTTCTACCTTAACCAAAGTCTCGGTATCATCATAATCATTAGCAAGTTCAATTGGGTCTTCCACAAAATCAATGAATGTGGTTTCATCCTCTAGCATCATCTCTTCAACATTCTCATCATCGGAATCGGGCCATTCACTAAAATGATTTTCATCGGTATAGATTGTAAGATCTTCTTGTGCGGGTGTTACACCGTGTACAACAATAGGTAAGTCACACCCAATCTCCTCCTTTTGAATAGGTGAAGGATCGTTATTATGATCCGGAGTTGGAATAACTTCCTCATTGTCAGAACACTCATACACTTCCGCGGACTCCCATCTTTCCCTAAGAAATTTTTGCCAAGCAATAAATGCATCTTCCTCAAGCTCGTCCTTTTGAATAGGTGCTTGATCATTATTAAGATCAAGGCTTGAGTAATCTACACTAGCGTCATCAAAAGTCTCTAAAGGTTGGTTAATTTGTTCGTATATTTTCTCCGAATTCCTTTGAATTTCTCGATGTGGTTCCTCCCAAACATAAGGTTGCTGGTCTTGTAGTGATTCTTGCAACTTTTGTTGAAGATCCCCAATCATGGCCAACATCTTATCTGCAAAACTAGAGAATTTCTGATCATAAACAAAACTATCCTCCCATCCTTGTGATTGTCCACTTACATACCCGTCATAAGGTTGTTGATATGTATGAGAATATCCATAAGGTTCTTTAGGAATTTGATCATAGCCAAAAGATAGGTTTTGATTGTATCCTAAGGATGGTTGGAAGTTGCCATAATGTTGAGGTTGAAAACCGTATTGATTGTTGTAATATGCTTGCTCTTGTCCACCGTACATGGAAAATCGGCACCTGAAATAAGATTCAAAAACCAAGTTAGATACGGAATAGAATCTAACAAAGCAAGAATAAAGCAAAAAGAAAAATAAAAACAACTAAAATCATCCGCTGCTCCCCGCCAAAATTTGATGCGTGTCGTACCACAACAAATTAATTAATACTTTACTACCTAATTAACAAGTAATATAGGGTAGTCAAGGTCGATCCCACGAGGAGCACGAGATTCTAGTTGTAAAAATTGTCACGAAAGGGGGGTGTAAAAAGCAAAAGAAAATAAACAAAGCAATTAAAATCGAAAGTTGAAAGCAATAAGAGAGACAAGATCAAGGAATCCTTCTTCGTTACGAAATAATGGATCAAGTTATGTTCTCTTCTACTTGTTATTAGTCACAGATTATCACCAACCGTAGGATAGCAGTCCGCTTAGCTAGCCCCAAAATCCCTAATTTCACCGAGTAATGTCCGCTTAGTTATCGATTCTATTCAAAAGAACCACCACGAGGTTCGCTTACAAGATGTAATTCCCTCATGCATTAAGATCTATGAATTTAGGTTTAGTACTAGTAGTTAAACTCGGATTCGCTTGGTTCACTTTCTAGCGTTGTTTCTACACACAATTGCTCCACGGAATCCCTCCGCAAGGTCTCGTGTTCGCTACTTATGTAAAGAGTCAAGAAACGATTACTTATCTCCTAACTTTCACTAGCATTAGATTAAATCGACAAATCAATTTAGTTGGCCACCCAAACAATCTATCAATCAATCATGAATGTCTTTAAGATCATTCCTATTAGTAAAAACAAACGATAATCATGTGAAAAACTTCAAGATAGAATTGAAAACAAAACTCAAAACATATATAAGAACTAGGAATTCATCCTCAATCAATAAAATTAGCTACTCATGTTAAAGAGTTCACACAAAAGAATAAGAAAAGAAAAGAATTGTGTGTAGAGATGTGTAAAAGATGTGTAAAACTTCTCTATTTATAGGCTTCAATATTCTCCAAATATTCCAAGGAATAGAATCCTTTTTCTTTTTGCAATTCAATTTCCAAATCCAAGCTTTTCTCAACTCTTCCACCTTCTCTTTCCAAGTTTGAGTCCAATTCTCCATCCAATTCCTAGCCCAAGTCTTCACACCCATGAGAGAAGTCCATAGAAAATTCTCGAATTTTTTGGCTTGCCGGAAAATCGGATTGTGGCTTAATCCCACGGGAATAGTCAATAGGAAAATATTTCAGGTGACCTGCAAAGTCAACCTTGGCCAATGGCCAATCGGGCAACGGGTTTTAACGGTCGGGTCGGAACGTCGGGTCAAATCGGGTCAAATCACAAGGTATAGTCTGTAGGGTTAACTCGGTCGACCAGGAGTCAAGGTGTGAGTCGGGCACTCTAGGCCGAGTCACAGCACCGAGCCATCTTGCACAAACCCAACCCTTGTGATGCACAATGATCACACTTCTCATTCTATCCATAGCCATGAACCAACATCACAAAACTGCCCTTCATCTTCTCAATTTTAGAATTCTACCCGCAACTCTTCTCCTTTGCCTTTGTGAACTACAAGCTACACTCCAATCATCATCACAACAACCTCAATTACCCATCAGCTCCATAATCATTGCCATACCACTGCCATCTCTTCAATATCATCCCTTCACTTGAATTGAGACTCAACTCGCATCTCGGCTTACATCCTGCGGCTTATAACACCTTCACCTTTGTAACTCTAACTTCACATTCATTACAGCCTTCATTAGTTCAGTTGCAATGCCAGACCACCTCTTCCTGGCTCATTCATTCTCGCCATTCTCCATCTCAGGCACCACAGTTCGACCATACTGTCCCAGCAGACTTAAGCTTTACGACAACCGCAACTTCAAAGACTACCAGCTGCACATCAATTCAACCCCATGCAACAGCATCTCATTCCGCACCGCAACTATACCAACTCATTCGCGTGATGCAACTTCAACTCCATATCACTCCGCTCTAACCTCACCAAGCTCCCACAAAGACCGGTTTCCACTGCTCCAACTCGATCCACCTCCACAGCAATCTCATCTTGTCCTTCACACAAATTACAACACACAGAACTCCACCATTTCGGTCAATCAATAGCTCCAAGTCCTCGGCTACAACCCGTACCTAGCATACATCTACAATGAAGTGCCATCACTGTGACCATGGTAGTAGTACCAAAATCATTCCACTCTGCTCTTCTCTGATCTCAACAGATTCACCAGCAAGTTCAAACTTAGCAGCCTTGTTAACATTTGCAAGCCCCACTCAATCACTTATAAACGCTCCATTTCTGCTTCAATCGACTATCGAGCAACCCCCGATTCACCATGGAAGCAACACATGAACCACAATCTCTTCCATTCATAGTCAATCGACAATCCCATGATAAACCCCATCAACCGCAACCACGTAATCTACACAACCCATTTTAACCTCCATCTTAGCAAACATTTATTAACCAACCAAAATCAAATCCACCTCTCATTTCGATTCTAACTCCTCGCAATTTTAGCCAAACCCATCGCAGATTCATTCTATCGATTCTGAGGTCTAAACCTAATTTTTCCAATTCCCATTTCTCCGAGCTTCAACAACATTTCGAACTTGAATCGCTTCTGCACCCAAGCACCAATTCTTACTTGGATCCACTCGACCTCAAAGCAAACAAATACATCCATCACAGATCGAACCCATCTTCAAGAACACCATTAATCGAAGCGACATCATCTCAGAAACTCATCTGCTTTTCGATTTCTTTTCAGATAATAAACAACCTCTATTTCTCCTCCTCTGAATCTCATCAAATTACAGACGGCAGCTTTCTTTTTAACATTCGATCTCTTAATCGCCTTGTCCAACAGTTACAGAGCCAACCCTCAATTTCTCCATTTTTCGATTTCTCTAGCTGTTGCTTTCAGTTCCAGGTGAAAGTGAATGATTGAGAGATGGTTCTCTCGATTTCAGGTTTAGGGTTTAATTACACGGATCCGGGTCGGGTTTGGATCCGGATATAAGTCATGTATAGGACCGACCCAATTGGATGCTACCCAGCATAACCATCCTCTGGATAAGGGCTACCCGGTGTTAATAACACCCATCTTTGAGTGATAAGGGGTACCCTGAATGAGAGCCCCTTAACCACTACTGGGCTCCGGATAGTGTTCGCCCGTAAAATGACCTTTTTGCCCTTTTGACTTAAATTGGGTGATTTCTTCTTCTTTTCCTCCGTGCGACTCCATAGTACCTAATAACTCAAAACAAGCGTAAAATACATAATTTACAAGAAAAATAGCAAAGAAAGCATAAACTACTATATAGTAAATACGGTGTATTCTACACCTATCAAATTCCCCACACTTAGACTTTGCTAGTCCTCGAGCAAATCAAACTAAAAACTCACAACTTCAAAGCGTTCAAAGCGTCCACAAGCATCCAAAGAGTTATGAGGACATAGAGTTTACGCATGCTAGTAATAAGAAGTTAGAAATATTAAAGAACATATTCTCGTTCTTAAATGTTGAGTGAGAAATAACCACACCATAATGAGAGAACGCGTGTTTGAGAAACGATCAATAAGCATTTCGCCTCGACTTCTGCCTCACCAAAAAGGATTTTATGATAATTGCACTCAAAAAGACTTTTTTTTTTTTATGGGTCTCACATGTGTGCGAGGTAGGAATGAAGAGAGAAATCCTGCAACACGTTGAATGGTGGGAAGGACAACTTCCAAATATTTTTAAAATCCCACATCTTTTACTATTTTAAAAACCATTTTTCTAACGATCTCTAAGAAAGGAAATCAACCATTTTTATCGAGGATGAGATTACTTACTTACCTTCACATCCGATCGCCAATTATGATAACACCACTCTCGCGGCATCCAATAAAACATCTTCCGCTCCTCGTCTTTAACTTCGTAATCTTCGTCTTGGTTTCAACTATTGATGATAAACCCTTGAATTTCATAAATCCTTAACAATTTATAACTCTTTACCTTGAAATCCTTGTTGCTTGAAACTTCCTTATAAATTTTCCTTCCCCACGGCTCATTAAATAAGAACAAATATTTCTCTTGTTTTTCTCTCTTGTTTTTATTATTATTATTTTTTTTCTTTTTTTTTTCTTTTTTTTTTTTAATTTTTTTTTTAATTTTTTTTTGAAACACAAGAGAAATTAATACAAAATAAACCATGGCCGTGGAAGAAGTATTTTACCACTTGATTCTTCACAACTTGTATCGTCTTGAAATCATAAACTTCAAAAATTCTCACCTTTTAATTTTCTTCGCTTTCATGAATAAGTCTTCATACTTGGATATAAAATTACCTCATTGTATTGTAAGTCTTCAACATATATGTAAAAATCTGCACTTTGTATGTTGCTTTACTTGAATATGAAATTTGCTCTTTTTCTCGTTCCGTTGCTTGTAAACCTTAAACTTTTCCAACTTTCCTTGTAGATTTTGATGTCGCTCCTTGTTGATGATGAATGTGTTTCTATGGATCCGTTGTTGTCGAGAGAGAGAATGGTGCTAATGCAAATCGAACTACAAGAAGGAAGCTTTCATCCATGGACGTCACCCTCATGATTGACAAAATTAGCACTCAAGAGATCAAAGAGTAGTGCTTCTATTGGTGGGAGGTTGGGTAGCTCACCATTCTACCCGGAATTAACGTACGGTGACACATACTCAAAAGAAGCTCTTTAGTAGATGGAAAATTTCTGGTCGGTGCCTCACATGATATGAATACGGGTAGTCTCCACTAATGATTGATCAGCAACTCTAATAACGCATTTCTCCACTGCACCAAATTCGCATCACTGCATGATTAAATCCATTATTTAACACTCAAACAAGCAAGAAATCCGAATGTAGTTCTCTAACATTTCCAAGTTCAATTATGTCGGTCAAAATCTCTATGTAAACATACCTAGAAGTATGCTAGTGACTCTAAAATCTTTAAAAGTTGGAATTTTTAAGTAAAACTTTTTTTTTTTTTCAAATTTTTTTAATTTTTTTGTAATTTTTTTGTTTTAAAAACATGCTTAACCACTCCCCCACACTTAAACCTTACATTGTCCTCAATGTAATTGAATCCTCCTAGTAAAGTCAAGGTGGGAAATTTTAACATGATAAGAAACAACAAAAAGAAATAACAAAAGCAAAAGGATAAGAAATACAAAACCTATGGGTTGCCTCCCATTAAGCGCTTGTTTTAAAGTCGACGGCCCGACTTGGCTCTTGCAAGATTCATTCCCCATATACTAACAATCGGAAAATTTGAGGATCCACCCATAATACCTGTTTTGCAAACAATAACTCCATACAAATATTAGCACAAGAAAATAATAGTGAAATTATTGCTCGATAGAAATTTCCCCCACACTTATTCTCGTCCACACTCGGAAGTGTATAAAGAACATAGAATTTGGGAATTTCCATGTATTCCTCTTGGCAAACCACATAGTGTTAGCATCAAGTGTTTCCAATGGTGGATATCTAGAAACAAAATCATCCAAAAATACTTTCGAAGCACATACATTCAAACCAATAATAGGTAAAGGAGTAGAATCAATAGGCAAAGGGTTAGACAAACCTTGCACAATCTCTTGTATTATAGAATCCTCTTCATCCTTAAAAAATTCAAGTGAATTACTTACCTCTTGTATATCGTGGTCCTCTATTAAACCTTGCAACCATTCTTCGTCGTTTTCTACCTTAACCAAAGTCTCGGTATCATCATAATCATTAGCAAGTTCAATTGGGTCTTCCACAAAATCAATGAATGTGGTTTCATCCTCTAGCATCATCTCTTCAACATTCTCATCATCTAATCGGGCCATTCACTAAAATGATTTTCATCGGTATAGATTGTAAGATCTTCTTGTGCGGGTGTTACACCGTGTACAACAATAGTAAGTCACACCCAATCTCCTCCTTTTGAATAGGTGAAGGATCGTTATTATGATCCGGAGTTGGAATAACTTCCTCATTGTCGGAACACTCATACACTTCCGCGGACTCCCATCTTTCCCTAAGAAATTTTTGCCAAGCAATAAATGCATCTTCCTCAAGCTCGTCCTTTTGAATAGGTGCTTGATCATTATTAAGATCAAGGCTTGAGTAATCTACACTAGCGTCATCAAAAGTCTCTAAAGGTTGGTTAATTTGTTCGTATATTTTCTCCGAATTCCTTTGAATTTCTCGATGTGTTCCTCCCAAACATAAGGTTGCTGGTCTTGTAGTGATTCTTGCAACTTTTGTTGAAGATCCCCAATCATGGCCAACATCTTATCTCGCAAAACTAGAGAATTTCTGTCATAAACAAAACTATCCTCCCATCCTTGTGATTGTCCACTTACATACCCGTCATAAGGTTGTTGATATGTATGAGAATATCCATAAGGTTCTGTAGGAATTTGATCATAGCCAAAAGATTGGTTTGATTGTATCCTAAGGATGGTTGGAAGTTGCCATAATGTTGAGGTTGAAAACCGTATTGATTGTTGTAATATGCTTGCTCTTGTCCACCGTACATGGAAAATCGGCACCTGAAATAAGATTCAAAAACCAAGTTAGATACGGAATAGAATCTAACAAAGCAAGAATAAAGCAAAAAGAAAAATAAAAACAACTAAAATCATCCGCTGCTCCCCCGGCAGCGGCGCCAAAATTTGATGCGTGTCGTACCACAACAAATTAATTAATACTTTACTACCTAATTAACAAGTAATATAGGGTAGTCAAGGTCGATCCACGAGGGAGCACGAGATTCTAGTTGTAAAAATTGTCACGAAAGGGGGTGTAAAAAGCAAAAGAAAATAAACAAAGCAATTAAAATCGAAAGTTGAAAGCGATAAGAGAGACAAGATCAAGGAATCCTTCTTCGTTACGAAATAATGGATCAAGTTATGTTCTCTTCTACTTGTTATTAGTCACAGATTATCACCAACCGTAGGATAGCAGGTCCGCTTAGCTAGCCCCAAAATCCCTAATTTCACCGAGTAACAGTCCGCTTAGTTATCGATTCTATTCAAAAGAACCACCCCGAGGTTCGCACAAGATGTAATTCCCGAATGCATTAAGATCTATGAATTTAGGTTTAGTACTAGTAGTTAAACTCGGTTCGCTTGGTTCACTTTCTAGCGTTGTTTCTACACACAATTGCTCCACGGAATCCCTCCGCAAGGTCTCGTGTTTGCTACTTATGTAAAGAGTCAAGAAACGATTACTTATCTCCTAACTTTCACTAGCATTAGATTAAATCGACAAATCAATTTAGTTGGCCACCCAAACAATCTATCAATCAATCATGAATGTCTTTAAGATCATTCCTATTAGTAAAAACAAACGATAATCATGTGAAAAACTTCAAGATAGAATTGAAAACAAAAACTCAAATCATATTAAGAACTAGGAATTCATCCTCAATCAATAAAATTAGCTACTCATGTTAAAGAGTTCACACAAAGAATAAGAAAAGAAAAGAATTGTGTGTAGAGATGTGTGTAAAGATGTGTAAAACTTCTCTATTTATAGGCTTCAATATTCTCCAAATCTTCCAAGGAATAGAATCATTTTTCTTTTGCAATTCAATTTCCAAATCCAAGCTTTTCTCAACTCTTCCACCTTCTCTTTCCAAGTTTGAGTCCAATTCTCCATCCAATTCCTAGCCCAAGTCTTCACACCCATGAGAGAAGTCCATAGAAAATTCCAAATTTTTTTGGCTTGCTTGGAAAACTGGGATTGTGGCGGAATCCGTAGGAATAGTCGCCGAAAATATTTCGGTGACTGGCAAAGTCAACCCTGTCACCGGTCAATCTGCCGGAACAATTCGGGTCAAATCGGGTCAAATCGGTCAAGGTATAGTCTGCCGAAAGTTAACTCAGAGTCAGACCGAGTCAAGGTGTGAGTCAGGCACTCTAGGCCAGAGCTGTTGCACAGCCTGAGCCATCTTGCACAGCCAACCCTTGTGATGCACAATGATCACACTTCTCATTCTATCCATAGCCATGAACTGCAACATCACAAACTGCCCTTCATCTTCTCAATTTTAGAATTCTACCGCAACTCTTTCTCCTTTGCCTTTGTGAACTACAAATACACTCCGGTCATCATCACAACAACCTCAATTACCCATCAGCTCCATAATCATTGCCATACCAGCTCACCATCTCTTCAATATCATCCCTTCACTTGAATTGAGACTCAACTCTCATCTCGGCTTTTCAGCCACATCCTCACGGCTTATAACACCTTCAGTCAGTAACTCTAACTTCACATTCATTACTGACCTTCATTAGTTCAACAGAATGCCAGGACCACCTCTTCCGGCTCATTCATTCTCGCCATTCTCCATCTCAGGCACCACAGTTCACCATACTGTCCCCCAGACTTAAGCTTTACGACAACCGCAACTTCAAGCACTACCGGTTGCACATCAATTCAACCCCATGCAGTTGCATCTCATTCCTGCACTGCAACTATACCAGCTCATTCTGCTGTGATGCAACTTCAACTCCATATCACTTCTGGCTCTAACCTCACCAAGCTCACAGCACCAGTTTCACTGCTCCAACTCAGTCCACCTCCACATGCAATCTCATCTTGTCCTTGCTTTGCAAATTACAAAGACTCGTAACTCCACCATTTCAGCCAATCAATAGCTCCAAGTCCTCGGCTACCAAAACTGCTACCTAGCATACATCTACAACTCAAGTGCCATCACTGTGACCATGGTAGTAGTACCAAAATCATTCCCACTCGCTCTTCCCGATCTCAACAGATTCACCAAAGCAAGTTCAAACTTAGCAGCCTTGTTAACATTTGCAAGCCCCACTCAATCACTTATAGTCAAAGCCCATTTCCTCGCTTCAATCGACTATCGTAGCAACCCCCGATTCACCATGGAAGCAACACATGAACCACAATCTCTTCCATTCATAGTCAATCGACAATCCCATGATAAACCCCATCAACTGCAACCACGTAATCTACACAACCCATTTTAACCTCCATCTTAGCACCACCGCAACCAACCAAAATCAAATCCACCTCTCATTTCGATTCTAACTCCTCGCAATTTTAGCCAAACCCATCGCAGATTCATTCTATCGATTCTGAGAGGTCGAAACCTAATTTTTTCCAATTCCCATTTCTACGAGCTTCAACAACAGCTCAGAACTTGAATCTGCTTTCTGCACCCAAGCACCAATTCTTACTTGCATCCAATTTCTCGACCTCAAAGCAAAGAATACATCCATCACAGATCGAACCCATCTTCAAGAACACCATTAATCGAAGCGACATCATCTCGAAACTCATCCGCTTTTCGATTTCTTTTCGGATAATAAACGACCTCTATTTCTCCTCCTCGAATCTCATCAAATTACAGACGCACGACTTTCTTTTTAACATTCGATCTCTTAATCGCCTTGTCCAACAGATTCTGAGCCAACCCTCAATTTCTCCATTTTTCGATTTCTCTAGTTGTTGCTTTCGGTTCCTGTGAAAGTGAATGATCGAGAGATGGTTCTCTCGATTTGGGTTTAGGGTTTAATTACACGGATCCGGTCGGGTTTGGATCCTGATATAAGTCATGTATAGGACCGACCCAATTGGATGCTACTCAAAGATAACCATCCTCCGGATAAGGGCTACCCCGGTGTTAATAACACCCACCGCTTTGAGTGATAGGGGTACCACGAATGAGAGCCCCTTAACCACTACCGGCTCGGATAGTGTTCGCCCGTAAAATGACCTTTTGCCCTTTTTGACTTAAATTGGGTGATTTCTTCTTCTTTTCCTCCGTGCGACTCCATAGTACCTAATAACTCAAAACAAGCGTAAAATACATAATTTACAAGAAAAAATAGCAAAGAAAGCATAAACTACTATATAGTAAATACGGTGTATTCTACACCTATCAAGCATCCCCGCCTTATGACATATTTTGATGTCTCGAGTGTTTTTCGTGGAAAACATGTAGCACTTTGATACGTGTGTCAAGTTAAAATTGAGAGGCTTGCCGCGGTAAATAGCATGAGATGCTAGGCTCATTTTGGCTAGTCGCCTAAAACTTGTCGCGAGCTTACCGGTTTGGTGGCGAACTTCGATGGTCGAGATCGCATCTTATGAATAAGGGTATCCGTTGATTGTGACTACCTTGTGTTGGCGCCTGACAATGGCGCAGTGGCATGCGGCATGACTTGTGCATGCCAGTGGCACGATGGTGCAAGTGGCGCCTGGCGTAGCCATGGTCGTTGGGTTTAGGCGGTTGGTTACCTAAGAGTTTCCACAAGTCCATCATTTCGGTAGCGAACTTGGATGGCTGAGATTGCATCTCATGAAGAAGGATGGACATTGATTATGGCCACATCTTGTTGTATAGCGAAGTGGCGTCAGCCACATGCTAATGGCATGCCAATGCCGTAGCCATAGCGGCATGCCAATGGCATGGCATAGCGGTATGACGGTGATGTTGCGGTATGGCCAAAGCTAAATTGGCTCAGAGTGGCCAAAGTTAGGGTCCGTGGCCAAAGTTAGGGTTGGCGTGGCTTTAGGTGCCGTGGAAGAATTAGGGCTTGGCGTGGCCTAGGTGCCGTGGAAGAATTCGCCGTGGAAGAATTAGGGCTTGGCGTGGCCTAGGTGTCATGGAAGAATTAGGGCTTCGCGTGGCCAAGGCTTGGTTTTGGCGCCGTGCATGTGGCGTGGCAACATCGGCCCTGTTGCCATGCTAATCCCTTTTCTCTGGGAAACGTTATTTGGCTTTGGTAGCAATTTTCCCAAATTAGGGTTTGGCATGTCGAAACCTAATTACTGCAGAGTGGCATGCGGCTGCGGTATGGCGCTACTTTTTGCAAATGGCGCCATGGATATGCCAAAGGATCTATGGCAAGGCCATAGTGTGGAAACGGCAACAGGAGTAGGAATTGCCGTGGGTGACTATTAATGACAGGTTTCTACGAAGTGGCATGTTTGCGAGGTAGAATGTTGCGAAATTGCCGCGGTAGAGTGGCATGTTGGCATGCTACCATGGTAGAGTGGCATGTTGGCATGCCGACCAATATGTTGTTGTAGTAGGGCGTTTGGCCATTAATGTATGGTGGCAAGTTTAGAGCAACTTGATTGGCCCAAAAAGGGGACCGGCCAAACATAAGGCGCGACTATACTTCTGGTGAGAATGTGGCGAGTTTAAAGCGATCTTATTGGTCGAGGAAATAGGGTCGGGCGTGGCCAATGGCGCTAGCTGGCCTTGGGCATGGCCACGCCTCTTTTTGCTGCTGCGGCTCCCTATTTTTCCTTATTCTGAGCGAGGTTCTGCACCTGCTAATCCATGGCGGATTAATTACTTAGTTTGCTTAGGCTTAATTTTGACAAGCAAGGTCTGGTATATTGCGCGAGGCGCGAAACCCTAACCGCATGTTAGTCAGGACGATCGATTGAATTCTATGTATCGACACAGAGCTCTTTTAAGTTCGTTGCCAGAGAGCAGCATGCTTTTCTGATTGAATACCTTATGCAAAGATCTTATTCTTGATACTTGGAGATTCGTGCTACTCTGCTGCGAGTGAACACAAATCTTCATGCCATATCAACATTAAGAGTTCAGCCGGAGAACATAGCATAAAAGGCATTCAGAGGAACTTATATTAAATGAATATACGCGAGGCGCGAAATTTGAGAACATCTGGAATTCGCCAGTTTGGATAAATTTCATGTAAGTATATTGAGCGGCTCAATAAATATGCCAGTGGAGAGGTTAGCACACGTGGATCTGTTTCCTTGCAGAGTGACGTCACATCAGATGCAACGTTTTACGATTTTAATCCTAAGCTAAAAACCACCATCAACACACGCTTACTCTTGATTGACCATCGAGGCGATTGTATGTTGTATATTAGTTTTTGATTTCTCTCTTCACCCAGGTACTATCTTTTCGACTTCTCTCTTTCGATTCCTCATGTTACTTTACTTTTTGGTATGGGTCTTCCATTAGAAACATTGAGGACAATGTTATATTTAAGTTTGGGGTGGGGAAGAAACTTTTTGTTAGATTTTAGTTGCAATAAATAAACTCGAGCCTAGAAATTTATGTTTATTAAGGATGGCACTAACCAGTCTAAGTGGATGGAAGCATCTTGGTTGTAGGAGTTGAGGAACCAATACGAGTTGGATGGAAACATCTAAATAGAGTCTATTCATAAAAGCACGAGCTCGGGTGTTAGAAAAAAAAACATGGTAGTTTCGCCATATCTCGTTGAATCCTTTTCACCTTTTTTTTTTTTTTTTATTTTCTTTTAAATATGTTTCTAAGTGATTTGGTGGGGCACATGAATCAAGTTGTTACCACTGCTTGCTAGTTTGAAATAGAGTGACTGAGTTACCAAAAAAAAAAAAAAAAAAAAAAAAGAATTGAGACCAGACCATCAGACCAACCAGAATAAATTCAATAAAGTCGACCACTGGTGCCCTTGTATATGCCAGTTGTGTTGACCTAGAGTTAGGATTATCACCCGCTGGTTCCCTTGTATATGCCAGCTGTGTTGATATTAGTCGAGACATTATCTCGATCCATTAGGATAGGTTCATCCTAGTAGTGGCCTTGAACAGATATGGGAAACACCGTTCACCTTAGTCAACATCAAAACCATCTACGTTTTCTCTACATCCATCTTCTTAATCTATCCATGTGATTGGTTGACTCGGTTATGATGTCCGGAAACTATCCGAGTAGAGCTTTGTCACTTATATATAAATTTTAGTATGCTTGAGTGCAAACTCGTGTACATCAATGGAATTTCGCATCGAGGTACTTCCTCCTATAGTCAATGATTGTATGCCAACCAAGGATATTCTTTAGTGCCTTTCAAGGTTATGCGTAGATAGCTAGGGTCTGGAGTCAAGGTTTTGTGGGTACACCTCTTGTAAACCCTCCCGAGACAACACTCGGCCGCTAGGGCCACCTGGCAGTTTAACGACTTCTTTGCACGTGCTAAGTGTAGCCGTGATGCCTGCGGCAGTGAGTTAGGATTTTATTTTCTATATTAGATTTGCTCGATGACTAGCAAATAATAAGTTTGGGGGTATTTGATAGACACATTTTTGTGTCTAAGTTGTCCTCAATTTTTTGTATTGTTGGTACTCGATTTTGTACTTATTATGGTGTTTTATGTGTTTGTAGGTATTTTTGAGAAATAAACTTTGTTGGAAAATTCGGCTAGAAAAGTTGATTTTGGCACCTGGAGGACACGTGCTATTCGGACTCTCACTTTTGGATAAGGGGCACCTCGGTTGATAAGGGGCACCTCGGTTGGGCACCTACTATTCGCACCCCCAATTTGGTTAGGGGACACCATCTTCATCGTTTCAAATTCCGGTTTTGGCGGAAATTGCGGCGAGTCACACAGGAGATTTTGGTACGAGATTTGGTGATGATTTAGCGTGACACAATAGCTGGAATTGCATGGGATGACGTGATTTAGCATAACAGGCATTTTATGGTTGCTTTCTTCAATTAGAATTGACTGTAATCTCGTGTGGAAGAAAACTGAGGAGTGAATGAAAACTCGGGTTTCTTTGTAGATGAGGCGTGGAGATATCAGCCCTGCATGAGTATACAACATTATCAACCTATTACGGAGCGTGTAGGGGAGTGTGTTTGAAGCAAATCAAGGCTCGGAAGAGATTAAAAGGGTAAGAAAATATTCCCGGAATATTTTCCTTAATGTCGAGTAGTGGAGAAATATATGGAGTTATGGAGGAGATTTCTTGTGCATGAGAGGCTATATAAGGTGTTGAGGAGTATTAGATCGGTTACGAAGTGATTGGGGAGAGTTCAAAACATCAGAGCTGAAAAAGTCAAGTTGCAGAAGAATCACCATTTCTGCTGCTGTGAAGAACACCAAGAACTTAAGACGCACAAAGGACAATCGTTTATGCTACTGATGCCAACGGCAGTTTACATTTATCGTTATACATATGATTCGGTTTGTAACTAATATAATTGTTACAAACCCGGTTTTAATCATTTTCTCCCATTTTTCATCATTTGTAAACACTTTGAGCAATGAAATCAACTTTTGAGCGTGTTTCCAACATGATGAGAGGCTAAATACCAGTGATCAAGGCAAAGGAGGAAACTATTCACTCATGCTTGATTGGTAATCTCTTTTACAATTTATTTAATTATTTATTTTATTTAATTCACTAGGATCAACATAAAGATAAAATTGGTTTTCTTAATTAGTTGTGAATCAATTCGATGTGTTATACTTAGAATCAATTCTTTGATAATTCATGCTTAGGGATTCAACTTAACGTTTGGACACCTTATAGATTAATAGTGAATTAATGAGAAAAAGAGCTTTATAATATGTGGTAGCAGGAAATCCCACACTACACCCCTCACAAGAATTCACACAATCAAATCATTTTAAGATGAACAATTATAGTCTTTATTGATTAAACTCACAAATGTTACAAGATGAAAAGGAAATAAGCTAAAGAATTAACAACCACTCTAAACTTTCTCTCTCTTAATGACTTGCCCAACACTCGAAAAAGATCTCCCTTCTCTTAAGCCTGTTCGGCCCTTTATATAGGACATTACATAGTGGATGACATCTAAGCTGTCCTTTATTTTCGGGGATGACTTGCGACATTCTCGCGTGTATATGACCGGTCGTCAGCCGACACAAATATAATTACACTTTCTTACTACTCAAAATATAAATATAGCAAGGGCAAGAAAGGATCGATCCCACAGAGAGGTCTAGGTTGTCAATATGTTATGGTTTCCTATAAATAACACCGATAGTTTTGTGATTTTTATATAATAAACTAAATAAAAGCAAATAAAAAAAGTAAACAAATAAAATCAAGGATAAGAAGATATTGGTCATGGATTTCGTTTTCATTCACAAACATGTTTTCAACACAATAACTAGAATTGATATTTTAATCTCAACTTTTATCAAAGACCCTAGAATACCTTGATCGCAAGTATATCCCGCAAATCTCCTCATGTCATCAACAAACACATTAAAAGATGCGAATATGAATTCTATCTAAAGGAATAACCTAACGTGTAAAAGCACTAATCAAGTTTAATTCCCTAGATGCATTAAGTTCTATGAAATCAGGCCAATCAAAGCAATCGAACGTGGAAAGCGCACTAATCCGATTTAACAAAGGTTATGGTTCACATATGACTACTAGGATGTATCACTACAAGCAATAATCACAATTATGCTACTTGTAATCGGGAATCTATCACTTTTGCGTATAATAAATCCTAATCTAGCAAGAGAGATGAAAACAAACTCAATCGATTCGCGACTTCGACTAAATAGCATTCAAATCATGTAACAATATTGATGGTGAATCATAAACGATAATATGAGAGAAAACTAATTTATTGAATTAAAACCCATATTTGGAAATCCAACTTATTCCATAACCAATAATAAAACTCTAGCTCATATTCATGGAGTTCATAACAAGAAGAAAGAGAAGTTTCATGTTTCTAAACCCTAGAACAAAAGTAGAGGCAAAAGAATAGATAAGATCCCAGATATTAGGTAAAAGTCCTCTCTTTTATATGTTTCTCTATTTCCATAAAGGATACTCCTTCCAATATTAGTTCTTCTCAAAACCCATCTCCAAGTGGTCCACCAAGCCCATGTGTGAGAAAAACCCATGTAGAAAATATGTCCAAAAATACGTCGCCGGAAAACCGGGATTGTGGCGGAACTTGGCCGAAAAAAGTCATGGGAAAACTATTTGGTGACCGCAAAGTCCACCAGGTCACCGGTCAACGGGTCAAATCGGTCGAGTCAACTCGGTCCAGCTCACTGAGTCAAACCGGGTCAAGGTTCAGGTGAGTCGGGGTAAGTCGGTTTAGCCAAACGGATGAGTCGGGTCCACTCATCCGACTCACTGGGCCTGAGCCGTTTTGCGGTGGCACACGAGTTGTGTAGCACAATCATTGTGCTTGACCATGATGGCCGCCTTCCTGCAACTTCGATTGCATAACTGTAATGCACCATTAGACTAAATTCTGCTGCTAAACTTGCCAATCCCGCAAGTGACTACCCCATGCCAATCAACACCGGTAGACACATCCCCGTAATTTGAGCTCCAACACGGTCCCTGTCATTCGACTCATGTACGGCCTCGCCTCACTTCCTTTGCGGTTTAACTGCAGTCTCATTGGCAGCCATATCATTCTTGAGCATCACCCGTCTCTATGCATATCTCGCAATACTCCCTCACTGCCAGAATCAGAGCCATCACCACTGTCATCCACCATTCAGCTGAACTACACACTCTCTACAAACACAAACCCATCTCCATGCCTGGATTGTCACAATTGCCATAGCCTTGCAGCTTCAACAAATGGTCACTGTGCCTTGGCTCAAATACTTTGCCACCTCTTACACCACCCAACATAATCTCGTCGCCATCGAAAACAACAGCAGCTCAGTTTTCCTGCTTCCTTGTATCTCCATTGTGGCAGCTTGTAGCTTCTCCACCATTCTCAGAAACACCATCTCTCCTTCTCTCATCTTCTCTCTCGGCTGCTACCATCTTTGCCATTACCTGCACCTGCATTACGACCTCAATATGTAGCTTCATTCAGCCCATCAGCTTATATCCTTCAGAACTCAATCACAACATCACTTCAAACTCAATCCCACAGCCTCAAACCATCTCACTGAAACATCCAACACCTCACCACTGCCATACAGCCCTGCAGCTTAACACATTGTCAAACACCAGCCGCAATCACCTCACAACCAGCTGCAACCTGCCATTATACAACATAATCCCAACAGCACCAGTTCCAGCTTTTAACCTGCGGCACAACCCAGTCCTTCTCCCTGCGAAACATCTGCTCAAGACATCACACACAGACCATTCCAACTCACTTTGGCAAAACTCCTTGTAATCTCAACTCTTGATTATCTCAACATCATCCTGCGGCTCTAGTTTCATTAACTTGAGTCTACTCGATAACCAACTCAATTAGTAGCTTCCCTTGTTCAAACTCACACAAGAAGATCAATTTGACCAACCCTTGAAAATCAACAACCACTCAAACTCGAACCCATCTTCTCAACAACCTCATATCAAACCCCGATTCAACCCCTGGTTCCATTAACACAAGCGCAAGACCTCCTACACTCTCAATACCGGACTTGCAATCGCATTCTAGTTCGATCAACCGCAACTTCAAAAGACAACATAGCTTCTTCATCCATCTCATATATTCATTCACAGCTCCATAGTCCGGCCCCTGTATTATCATGCCACAGTTTACATTGCACTACCGGTGCCTTCACTTCCCATTTTCGTCATCTCGCCTTGTAATCCATTCACGGCGGCACCACATGAAACTCAATTCAAGCGGACCCTAACATCAGATTCATGAATCCCTATCATTTAATTACAAACCTAAAACATTTCTCCCTGAATCTGCTCTTCAACGTTTTCATCGAAATCGAGCAATCTCACGTTCAAATCATCACCACCTTAAACCCATCGATACTACCATCTTGACTTAAGATCATTTCAAGAAAACCTAATTTAATCTTCATCGACCATCAAAGACCCTCATCTCTAGGGTTGTTGAAACACCAACAAAGCAAATCCTTCCTCGACTCACACCATTACACTCAAATCCTTCCTTGGCAGTGTCCACCAGATCCACCATCATAATTTTCCACGATCTCGGCGTCGCCTCTTTTCCTTGCCTCTTACGAATTTGAGAATGAAATGAACGGGAGGATAAAAACAAACTTCTCTTGTCGGGCATTGGTAATGATAGAGATTGTTACGAGGCACCCCACTTAGATATGGTCCACCACGGTGATACTTGGCTTGTCGGTTTTACGGAACCATTGCCTATTCACTTCCTTTTCGCGTGCCTTAGTCTGGTTCAGTATTATTCACTGTGAATTGGTCTTTTTCGCCATTCTCGCTCCAAATGAATGATTTCCGCTTCTTTTCTCCGTGCGACTCCCGGGGTACCTAATAACTCAAATTCACACATAAAGTACATAATTCACAAGAAAAATAGCAAAGAAAGCGTAACTACTAAATAGTAAATTAGGTGTTTTAGACACCTATCAGTATATAAATGTTAAATCTCACAACACTCCTTAATCTCGCTAGATCTTCACATCTTTCTCGTGTTCGAGTTTGCCGTCATCCGTTGCGACATTTTTTATTTTCCATCTGCGACATCTTCGCAAAGCGTTGTTTATGGATTTCGCAAGGATGTTGGTGTTGCGATATTCTGATCCTACATCGTGCCCCTTCTGATGTCTTCTCTGCGAAGGAGAGAATGTCATGAACTAATACTTTCAAAATGCCCTACTTGTTCATTTTTTCATACTTTTGTTTTGACATGATTACGTACTTTTACGCGAGAATTTATTACACGTATCTCTTCTTCCATCCATTTCTTGACACGTCTTTTTCAACCGCCACTTCTCAACCGTTCATGTCTACACTTCGCATTAAATGTGTTTGCCTTTTCGAGAATCCTTCTCTCTCTATATATTTTTCTTCTTCATATCTCCGTAACTTCCGCTTCTGCTACTGTAAATCTTCTTCTTTTTACTTTATTTGATCTTCAATCTTCTCTTTATTCCCATACTCTGTAGATGCCTCCAGTTGGTCGCAGATATGAAAGTCTTACTGGAAAAAGTTCAGAAAGATTTTGAAGAGAAAGGTTTCATACTATCCACTATTCTCGATCAAGAATCTAAATCCATTCTTTCTGCCAAACTGTTTGCTGATCATCATTATGATAATCAGAAAATCATAATTTCGCTAGGTCAGATTCTCGCTGGCCTCCCCATTCCTCTCTATGACCCCGATCTTCCCCTGTTTTATGAAATTCTTGCTCATGCGAAATTCTCGCGAGCCATCTACCAATTGATCGGGGATTGTATCCGCTTAATGCTTGAATTAGCCAACTGGAGTGCTGGTAAGGGATCTCTTTATACTAAAGAAGTCAGGAATCCTAAATTTGAGGACTTAGAGATATTCGCTGAAAAGTATATAGTAGAGAGCTTCTTCGAAAACTATGAAATAATAAACATGAAGAACGATAGAACTCGCTGGGGTGCTCGCTTGAAGAGAAGAGCAAATGTTGCCAGCGATAAAATACTTATGCAGGATATCGACTGGCATTCTGGCAAGAACAATGTTCCTCGTCATTCCAAAGACGACAAATGGTGCGTCTTTCCGCTAGTTTTGAAAAGACCTTATATTTCAGGTTCAAATGTGCTCCCTGCGAATCTCGCCAATTATCAGCCTTGGGTTTTTAACTGGCCTGAGAAATCAAAAGAGGTATGCTTCCTAAATTTCGCTCAGTTTTTAATCTTCACTCCTTTTTATATCTATTAATCTTGCGAAATTTTTCAGATTATCAAGTTGAGAAAGAGCTACAAAATAAATGCTTAGGCAAGTACCCTAGCAGCACTCCATTCGATCACGGATGAAGTAAGAAATACTTTTCTTTATTATTTTTAACAATATTGTTTCCTTTGTTTCTTATCTTCATTCGTGTGCGAAGGTTGGTCTTGAGATTCTTTGAAGAAGAAGAAAGTTCTAAGGTTGCGAAGACCAAAGGCAAGGGTAAAGGTTTTCTTCGCGGAGAAGTCTGCCCACCTTCAAAGAAACGAAAGATTCATTCCCCTTCTCCTTCAAATCCTCAATCCATTGGCTTCTGATGATGAAGATAATGATGATGTTGATACTTCTCTCGCAAAGGAGAATTCTCCAACTGAATCTTCTATGGCACAACTGTCCAGCATCTTCTCTTACTCCATGCAAGGAATTGAAGATGATCGTCTCTCTAGTACGTGAAAAGCTCTCGCGAGTATCTGTGATGCTCCCTTACTAGAGGGTGATGATTCTCTTCATGGGGTCTCAGATCACCGACCCCAGCTTTCTAAATTCGCTTGGTGTCTTGGTATGTCTTTGTTCCCTTATTTCTTCATAATTTTGATTTTAAGTTATATCTTGATAATTTCTTTACTTTCCTTTATAGTCCGGGAGAGCTTCCTTCGCTGTTGCCTCAGATCTTGAGAAAAGACGCAGTATTCTCGAAAAGAAGAATCTTCAACTTCGCAAGAAAAATGAAGAATTGGAAACTGAAGCTGCTGCTCTTCGCAAGAGAAATGAAGAACTTGAAACTGAAGCTGCTACTCTTCGCGAGAAGACCAAGCAACTAGAATTTGATTCTTCCACTCAGAAGAATAAGATATCTAGTCTTCAAAACGCTAACCAACAACTTTATGGTATGAGACTTTTCTCCTTTCCTTTGTTTTGGTTTTCTCATTATCTTTTCTTATCTGACTTACCATTTTCGCAGACGTTTATAACCTTTCTGATGAAGCCATTCTTCTTCACTCATTCCCTGATCCTATGGATAACAATGCCCTTCTTGATCACCTCAATGATTCTTTGAATAGTTTTTCAAATAACAAGATTAAATCTCTTCCTCTAAACGAACTTCAATCAAAATTTCGCCTCTTAGAAATTGATCATAGATCTAGTTTAGGCTTAGCCAACCAATTTAAACGTCTATATCTTAGTTCTAAAGAGAAAATTAATACTTTAAGGAAGAAAATCAGTGATCTCATAGATGACAAAGATCGCATCGCTAGATAAGGTGCTCAAGCATTAGCGAAATTCCAAAAGACTCTTCTTGAGGTTCAAATTGAACGGGATGAATCCATCCGCAAAAATGCTATTCTTAGCGAAAGAGAGAATCAAATTCGCTCTATTCTTCTCATAAACAATGACGATGAATTCGCTTGGGCTGCGAAGGTTCTAGATGATGCCGTAAATAATTTAGGTGTTAACGTTAGTCTTCAAGCTGAGCATACGGCCTTGATTAGGGATATGATTTCTGACAAAGAAGGTTGTTAATTATTCTTCTTTATTTAACTGTTTGTTTTTTATGAAGTTGTCATTAAGTTGTTGATTCATTGTCATATGTTCGCAGAGGATGAAGAGAGATTTTGCAAAAGAATTGAAGAACTTGAATCTGAGAAGGAGCAGCTCGCAAAGGACCTTTCTTCTCGAAATGACAAATATTCTAGATTGAAGAGGCAACTATAAATTACTGTTGCGAATTTCAAGAATGATGCTACTCTTTTTTGCAATCAGACTATTAAGATGGTCTGTGACGACAACAACATTCCTCATTATACATACCCTTGCCTCCTTGATGAAATCCTAAGAATGTGCCTTCTTTGGATATCTCGTGGATGCTTTAGCGAAGAAGAGGAATCATGAAGATGAAGAAATAGAAGGATCTGATGAAGATGAAGAAAATGAAGAAGAAGAATCAAACAAGAAATAATTATGTTTTCTTCTTTCTCTTTTGTAATATCTCGTACATTCATTCTTTTAATCTTCTATTTTTGTAATCTTTTTCATGAAGTTTCTTGGACCTTCAAATACAAGCTCTACCTTTGTTGTTCCTTTCTACACATTGTTAAAAGAACAATTCTTTTTGCAATACAGTTAATCAATACATTATCAATCTTTTTCATACTATGAGTGCGTAAATCTATCATATGAAAACAAATAACATGTTCTTATTCTATTCATTCCCATACTTGCCTCTCGTTATTTGTTTACAAATGAAAGATTAAGCAAGTTATTTTTGAATGATAACATGCCTCAATCTAACCATTTGTTGTTGATTTTTCGCAAGAACGTATTTCTTGGTTGTTTCCAAGATCCTCTTATATGTGGTCTTATTTTTCCTTCCTAGTTAAAGGTCTTCTTTGTGCCACCTCTTGTCATTGCGACAAAATCGCAGGACGTCTTTACACTTTCATGTAATGACCCATTGATCTTGCCTTATCATTTCTTTAGTATTGTTGCCTTTGCAGGGATATTTTGTTGCAACAATATGACAGGCCTAAAGATTCTTGCAAACGTAAAGCCCCATGACATTGTTGTCTTGCGACGAAATCGCAGGACGTCCTTACATTTTCATGTCTTGACCCATTGATCTCGTCTTATCTTTGTATTTTGTATTATTGCCTCTTCAGATTGTCGCACAAATATGACAAGCCTAAATTATCTTGCGAAAATAAAGCCTCATGACATTTGCGTCTTAAGACACTTATCAGCTCCCTAATGGAGGGTGCCGCCCTTATCATCTCCCTGGTTGCCCCTTCAAGGAGGCGTACTTATTCCATACAAGGCTAGCTCCTCCCATCCGGTCTTAACAACAACCAATTGTTTTCGCGGCCTCTTATCCCTTTTACCTATAGGGCTTATGGTTACGAGACTGCACCTAAGTGGAGTTTTCTTGGGCCGAGTGCGGATATGCCAAGACTTGCCAAGAATGGCTGAGACACTTCAAATGCCCCAGGCACTCTTGGCTTAACCGTGTACCTCGGCGCCTTGGTCAAATGCTGACTCCTTAGAAGAGACCCTCGGTCGTCCAATCTAAGTCATAAGCTTAGATTGAAAATCCAAGGTACCTCTCCCGGATGGGCTTTATTATCGACCCCAATTCTCCATGACTCGAGGTTCCAGGGCGGTGTAACCTTTTCCCCGAGCCATGCAATAGGTACCCCTTCATGACGCACTTTAGGTCTTACATTTGCCTCTTGCGAAATTTTTATTTCACGAACTAGGGTGTACGCCATAGTAGGTTCGCCTCTGTCTGATTATTTTGTTGATTCTTCTGCATATAAGTTCTTTTGTAATTTCGCAATCTCATCTTTATCATTCATAAAATATATTTTCTTCTTCTGCATATCAGCTCTTCTTTCGCAGTCTCATCTCTGTTATTTATAAGAAAAAATTTCA
Organism: Papaver armeniacum; assembly: GCA_023531295.1. NCBI lineage: Eukaryota > Viridiplantae > Streptophyta > Magnoliopsida > Ranunculales > Papaveraceae > Papaver > Papaver armeniacum. Next base: position 51,465 of record JAJJWW010019053.1, on the reverse strand, counting down.
GATTTTTTTTTTTTTTTTTTTTTTTTTAAGATCAAACCAATCATACATTTTTCTTTCACCTCCCAATTTCTACTTCGGAAGTCAACAAGTACATTCATTCTTTAAGTCTCTTATTTCTGCTACTTTCTGCCTCTGCATTTTTGAATTTTTCTGTCATTTTCTTGTATGTTGCGAAGCCTTCGCCACTTCTTATCTTCATCATATATTGGTTTCACAGCATTTCTTCTTCTCTTTTTTCTATTACATCTACCATCAATCTTTCACCTTTTTTTTTCTTTGATGTTGTGTTTCCAATTCTTCTTCTTCACAGCTCTTTCTTCGCAAGATTCTATATCAATTTCATAACACTTCTTTCCTTCAACCCAATCTCCTTTTATGATGCCAACACCGGTGGGATGAGGGAACTTGATACATTGATGGAAAATCGATGCCACACCTAAAATCTCATGTAACCAAGGTCGTCCAATCAATGTGTTGTATGGTGATTCCACATCAACTACACAGAATAAAATTTCAGAGGATAATCCTTTCAGTGGAATTCGCATATGAACTTCTCCTTTAGGCTTATTTGCAATATCGTTAAAACCATAGATTTTGTAAGTTGAAGGTATTAGATCTTCATCTTTCCCTCCCATAGTTTTATAAGTATGATAAAAAAGAATATTCACGGAACTTCCAGTATTGATCAAAATTATGTTGATTGCCCATGAATTCTCGGCTTCATCATCTTCATCCTCGCTAGGTTTTGGGTTAATCTCCAATCTCACCACTAATGGGTTGTCGTGCATTTCTCCACCCTCAGGTACTTCTTAAAGTAAAAGAGATAATCTGCTTTTGCCATTCCTTCAGTGGCGATGTCTTCGCAATGTTCATTATTTCTCTATTATCAACATCTCTTGCAAAAACCCTACTGATAATGTTATCATGAAAATCTTCAATTGTCCTGTACGAATGTACGATAGAGTTACAAAATGTTCTTTGCCTTCGCCCCAACTTCTATTACAAATGTTTCTCCTCCTTTTGTTGTATTTACTCATTTAAAGCGGCGGTGGTGGTAATGGTTGAGGCGAGATTGATTTTTTAGAAAATGATTTAGTTTCCCTTGGTCTATCATTCTGAGGATAATTCTTTTTATATTTCTGCAATCATTTGTTGAGTGTCCATGAAAATGGTGATAAGAACAAAATTCATGACTTCTATCACTCGGAGGTGGTTCATTTCCCATGTTCCATGGTGCGGGTATGTTTTCCATCAAGATTATAGCTTCCCATATTTTCTCCACACTAGCATTTAGTGGCGGCATCTTAATTTCTTCCCATATTATCCTGTGATTTCGTTGTCCTCTATGGTAATTTTGCCTCTGACCTCCATAAGTTTCTTGTGGATGATCAAGTCTTTGAATTTTGTTATTTCCACCACGGTTATAGAAGTTTTTTCTCTCTCAAATTATTCTTGATCTCGACTCCCCATAGCTACTAACTTCTGCTGACCATCACCCGTTATCCTTTCTTGTTGCCCTTGCGAGGTACTCGCACGTATTTATCAACTAAGGTAATAAGCTTGCATTCTCTCAAATTTTTGAACTTGTGTTACGCAATCGGGTATGATTCCATCTCATTTTGCTTTTCCTCAAGAGCAATGTATTCCTCCTAAAATTCTCGCAACTCAGTCATCGTGATTGTATTCTTGATTCTGAAAATTTGAATGTATAGCAAGTTGGTTGCGAACATAGCATTAATGAATGATAGAATGAGATATCTCTCATCCACTCGACCAGCCATATCACTGCACATTGTCTTCCATCTCATGGTTAGATGTTTCAAACTTTCGCCAATCCTTTGTTTTAACCCAAATACATCTTCAATGCCAGGTCGCGAGGAATTGTTACTTATATACGTTCCTAAGAATGTACTCTGCAAATGGTTGAAAGATGTTATGGTATTGTTGGGTAAACCTTCAAACCACTTTAAAGCTTCCCCTGTTAAACTTGATGCAAAATATTTTCACAACACAGCATCATAATTTTCCCATTGTAACATACATCTTACATAAGCTTTGATGTGTTGAACGGCACAAGTTGTTCCGTCGAAAATACTAGTTAGCACTGGAAGATTGCACTTGGGTGGTATTCCTCCTAATTGTACTTCTCGAGTAAATGGAGTCTTCGCAGCTTCTTCTATGGCTTCATCCAATTGTCTCCTGCCTCCTTCTTTTCTATTGTTTAACATTCCTCTCATCTCCGCCAGCTCTCTTAAAATTTGCTCATTTACACCAGAATTTGGATCCATGGGTCTTTTTAACGCTATTTCCCTTCTTCTGCGTTTCTCTCTACCTTGATTTTCTCGTTCATCATTTTCTTCTTGTCTTTCCCTGCGATCTTCTCTTTCTTTCATGAATTCGTACACCGTTATATCTCTCATTTTCTCTTCTTCGTGCTTTCACTCTCTTTTGTACTCTATCATATTCTTCATTGATATTACCATTGTTGCGATTTTGTAAACGCCTTCTTTCTTGATTACCATGATTGTTCTGGCAAACTGCCTTTAGGAGCTCTTTTTCCTCCATCTCTTCTCCCAGCCTCTCTCTTTCGCAAGCTAGACGTGCTTGTTCAGCATAATGTCTCTCTATTTCTTCTTCAATTGTTCGTTGATTCCTTTGAATATATCTTCCTTGTAATATTCTCCTTCCTTCTTCCTGATTTTCTTCACCATCTTGATTATTTTTCTCTTGAGGTTGTCCATTCCCCTGATTTCTATCATTTTGCCCGTTTTGAAGAGTTTCAGCACGTTGGATATAACGATCTTCCATTATTTCTCTTCCTTCACGACGTTCTTCGCCTGGATTTTGTATTCCCTCTCGAGTTTCTTCATTAACATTTTCTATAGGCAAATTTTGTCTTATTTCTTCTCTACCGATCTTGAACTTGATCTTGTAGTGCTTCTTGACCTCCTATTTTGTAATCTCATGTTTTCCATCCTCAATTCATGATTTTGCCTTGTCAAATTCGCACGTTCTTCTGCTTCTAACCGCCTTTCTTCATGTATTGTTTGCCTCAATGCCTCTAATGCTGCAATCTCTTCATTTCCATGAATTATTCCTCCAATTACTTCTTGGTCTCTCTCCTCTTGTCCATTGCCTCCTAATTGATGCTCTTCTCCCATTTCATATATAAAATCTGATCGCCAAGTATGTACACTCACTCTGTCATAATCCACAGTTTTATTTTGTATTGGTGTACGTTGAATTGGCGATTGAACTCGATTTTCTCCATTGTTCCTTGTATTCATTCTTAAAGATTCCCATATCTCGTCTCTCCCTTCTTCAGCAAGTCTCCCTTCTCCTTCTAACAATTGTTGGTTGTTTTGATGCATGTCTTCTTCTAGCCATTTTTCAATCTTAGTGAATTGTTGAAAATTATATGAAATTCCTTCCTATTACTCCAAATTCTTTCAAATCACAATATCCATCTTCAATCAGTCCCTTTTTCTGGCGCCATATGTAGTAGCAGGAAATCCCACACTACACCCCTCATAAGAATTCACACAATCAAATCATTTTAAGATGAACAATTATAGTCTTTATTGATTAAACTCACAAATGTTACAAGATGAAAAGGAAATAAGCTAAAGAATTAACAACCACTCTAAAATTTATCTCTCTTAATGACTTGCCCAACACTCGAAAAAGATCTCCCCTCTCTTAAGCATGTTCGGCCCTTTATATAGGACATTACATAGTGGATGACAGCTAAGCTGTCCTTTATTTTCGGGGATGACTTGCGACATTCTCGCGAGTATATAAATGTTAAATCTCGCAACACTCCTTAATCTCGCTAGATCTTCACATTTTCTCGTGTTCAGCTGTCGTCATCCGTTGCGTCATTTTTATTTTCCATCTGCGACATCTTCGCAATGCCTTGTTTATGGATTTCACAAGGATGTTGGTGTTGCGATATTCTCGATCCTACATAATAATTTCGAAATATCATTATAAACTAATCAACTACAAGGAATAGTGGAATCCAGAAGCCTTGGTCTATTTTAATATCTTGAAATCAAATTTTGAATTAAGTTTTGTTTATTTTTAAGTTTCATTAAGTCTAAAACTATTGCTTTCACAAGTCTTGAACGAATCATCTTACTACAACATCATTGAAAAATACCATCGATAGACACGGTTTGCAAAGATTGCATTCCTTATTATATAAATGTTTATGTTCATGTACACAACCGATTTTAGAACTTTAACCTTCAAGTATGCAAACGGGTACGCGTACTTGGAATACCCGGACCAAGATTGGGTTTCGCCAGTACGCAAACGGGTACGCGTACTTCCAATCCCAGCAGAAATATTCGGACATGAACCTTATGCCAGTACACGAACGGGTACGCATACTTAGGTTCTCGGATTTCTCAAGCCAACATGTACGCGTATGGGTACACATACTATGGTTCCCGGAAATGGATTACATATGTGCAAGAGTACACAACATGTCATATCCAATAATGGTTAAGTGTTCTAAACTCTTATTTCAATCATTGAAACTTTCTTAGAGGATGACAATAGCCACTATTAGCATCAAAGCAATTTTCAAGTTATTGAAATAATCATAACAAACATTCAAGTCTACACCAAATGATTGTATCACACAAACCATGTAAGATGTTTACTCGAAATTTTCACATGATCATCTTTTGACTTGCGTCAAGAATATAAGGTGAACTTGGTGAAGCGAAAGCTTGCCAACACATATTCCGAGAAATATGTAAGCGAGTTAAACTCATTTCGAAATCTCAAATGTGTATAATAGAAAACTATATCTTAACACGACTTATGTCTCAATATAGGAGATAGAGTAGAAATAGACTTTCCAAGTGATAGATGAGTTTCAGTCTCCACATACCTTTTGTTGATGAAGTTCCACAAGCTCTCCTTAGTAGTTCTTCTTCTTCAAATGATGAACGCCGTGAAGTCTAAGGCTCAACTACACAATCTATGTCCTAGTCCGAGACATCTATAAGTAGACTAGAAATCAAGACTTATAGTTTTGATCACTAACATTGAAAAACATGCTTGAGACAGCAACATATACGAGTTCGACCGAGCAGTGCTCTAACAGTTTCGGTTTTAGTTTTCGCTCAAAACCGAACCGAACTACCTATGGGAAACCGATAACATTACAACGTTGATTGAAATCTAATATTTGATCTACACCCTTCATAGTTTCCTAATAACCTAGCACTAAAAAAGATCGACCTCATCTCATTCTTTTACCTTATATAAACTTATCTTTTCTGCTCTAGTTTTTTTCTTCGTTCCTATTTTGCACAGAACCAAAATGACAGGTGTCTAAAACACCTAATTTTATATCTAGTATTAAAGCTTTCTTTGCTACTTTTCTTGTAAATTGTGTATCTTATGATTACTTTTGATCTAATCAGGTACTTTGGAGTCATTGGAGCAAAAGGAAGTAAAACTCGTTAAAACCATGGATTTCTTCCCATCATATTGTACAGAACGAAAGGACGAAGCCATCGGCGAAAGAGTGAGTTCATTCCGACGTCTTATGAGAAAGATATGAGCACATCAATGATTAATCTTGTCGGTTCCCTGTAACTAACGGTACAAGGTGAATTCGTGGAATGGAGGTAGATTTTATCCCTAACCCACGAGGTATCAATAACCGTCCCACACTACTTAACTTATCTAGGTCGAGCTCAACTCATTCAGACAACATTTTCCCATTCTCTTCTTTGCGGCTGCAACTGGGAGAAATTAGATCTGTGGTGGTAATGTATTAACATGAATTCATGCTAGGAAATCAGATAGGAAGATCGATTTCAAGAGCTACTGCAGAAGACGGAGAAAGAGGTGGTAATTCAAGGTTAGGGTTTTGAAGTTGTTGGAAATGAAGTTTTGTTATCATGACGGAAGAAATGGATAGATGGGTTTTGCTGGTTATGAAGAACACAGAAGAGAGATGAACAAGGATGGTGTTGCCATTGATTTTCCTATTGAGGTGATAGCTGGAGTTCAAATGAAATAATGGGTTTTGTTTCGATTTTATGTTGATATTATAGGTGGTTGTTGCTGTTATGAGAAGATGAATTTGAGGATTAGGGTTCTGAGGTATTGCAGATGGTGATTTGTATGGCTGAGATGAAGAATGGGGTAAGGCGTTGCTGTATTAGAGATGAGCTGAAGATAAAAGAGCTGGTAATTTTCTGCTGGTGATGAATTTGGGATGTTGTTGCTGTTGATAGTTGAAAGTTCAGCTGAGACGAATGGAGGCTATACAAAGATGGGTTTTGCAGTTGAGTTCGAAGAATGAAAATGGAAGAACGAGAAATTGATAGTAAGGGTATCTGGTACTGATGGAGGAGAATGAACAGAACATAGAAGACTCGGGTTGTTGTGAAGGCTTAGAAGGGAAATTGGTTGTGCACTGGCAAGTATGAGATGCAGTTGTTAAAGAGATGCAGAATGGAAGATGCAGCTGAAAGTGGAAGCTACAACCAATGGATTGAAGGTTTGAGCAGTGAGAATGCCTGAATTGCACTAGATGAATGATTAGGAATGTGTATATGAATAAAATATGCGAGGAATGAACTAAGATGGAGATTGAGGCTGTAAATGACAGAACTGGTGATGAAAATGTAGCTGCTTTAGGTGATGCTGGTATGAAGGCAGAGCTGGTGTTTGTTGGTCCTTGGATATGGAGTAGGTGATTATGAAGTGCAGTCAAGGGTTGTGAGAAACAGATGGCAGAGCAATGGAACTGCAGGTGGTGATTTCAGTTACACGAATAGAGCAGCTGGAGTTCATTCAAGTGTAGTGAATGAACTGGTGCTAGTGGTTGCTGCCAAGGGAACTGAGTTGCAGCTGCTGGGATTCACTGTAGTGCTATAAAGTGGAGAATACGGAAGCTGAATAGAAGATTACAAGGGTTTTGAGTCTAATGCCATGAGTTTGTGGCTGTGTTTGTCTGCCGAGTCGAAGAAGACATGGAATGAGGCTGAGGATGAGAAATTGTGAGCCGATGGAGATCGGGGATGAGCTGGTGACATAAATGCTGGGAAGAATTGAGTCGCGTCGTATTTGGTGGCGTGAAGTAGAGTCGACACTAGAGGAATTTGAGCAGAGAAGAAGTGTTGCTCATTACACGGTAATGGTTTATATGCCTTGATGCAACGTAGCTGAACTGAAGCAAGAGATGAATGCAATGGGTTGTATGGATTGTGAATGGATATTGCAGACAAGTAGAAAGTGGTGACTGAAATTTATTATTGCGGAAGGGAAGTGATTGAGTAAGAGACTTGGTTGTCAGTTCTATGGACTTGACAGGCCAAATGTTTAATGGGCTTATGTGATTTGTCTGAGGCCCGAATGGTAGTTGTGAGTATGGGCTGGACATATTTGGCGAGATTTAGAAATTCGAAAGAAAAAGAAAGATATAAAAGAAGGCTCTTTTTTTCTTAGTCGTGAATTTTTACTTCTCTTTTGTTCTAGGGTTTTACACATGGAAACTCTTATTTTTCTTCTTGTTATGAACCCCATTAACATGAGTAGTTAATTTTATCATTGGTTATGGATTAATTTGATTTCACAAGGCATGTTTCTTATTCAATAAATTAGTTTTGTCTCCATGCTTTATCTTTTATGATTTACCATTAATATTGTCATATGAGTTGAATGCTTGTTTAGTCGAGTTGCAAATCGATTGAGTTTACTTTCATCTCTATTGCTAGATTAGAGTTTATTATACGCAAAAGTGATAAATTTCTAATTGCAAGTAGCATAATTGTGGGTAGTGCTTATAGTGATATATCTTATTAGTCACAAGTGAGTCATAACCTTTGTTAAATTGGATTAGTGCTTTTACACGTTCGATTGCTTTGATTGGCCGATTTCATAGAACTTAACGCATCTAGGGAATTAAACTTGATTAGTGCTTTTACACGTTAGGTTGTTCTCTAAGATAGAATTCATATTCACATCTTTTAATGTGTTTGTTGATGACAAGAGGAGATTTGCGGGATATACTTGCGATCAAGGTATTCTAGGGCCTTTGATAAAAGTTGAGATTAAAATATCAATTCTAGTTATTGTGTTGAAAACATGTTTGTGCTTGAAAATGAAATCCTTAACCAATATCTTCACATATTTGCGTGCTTGCTTTGCTTAGTTTGCTTTTATAAAAATCAGAAAAATCCCCCCTTTGTTTATATAAGAAATCGAAACAAACGACAACCTAGACCTCTCTGTGGGAACGATCCTTTCTTGCCCTTGCTTCATAATATCTTTTGAGTAGTAAGAAAGTGTAATTATTTTGACGCCTACAACAGCGATCAAATTTTGGCGTCGTTGCCGGGGAGGTAGCGGGTTGTTATTTGTTTTTGGTTTCTTATTTTTGTTTAGTTTTGTTTTTCTTATTTTCTGGTTCTTAACATAGTTTTGAGAACTCTTGTTTCAAGTACCAATTTCTATGGACAGAGCATATTGGAACAACGGATACGGTTTTCAACCTCCTCAACACTATGACAATTTCCCACCATCTATGGGATACCATCAAAATCAATTTATTGACTATGATGCATATCCTAGACAACCTTATGGTGATTTTCATACATACCAACAACAACCTTGTAGTGGGTATGTAAGTCAAGCACTAAGGTGGGATAATGCTACTTCTAATTGGCTTCATTCGAGTTGTATTCAGATTATGAATGGATTGCAAGACATGCGACAAAGACTAGACCAACTTGACCGTGATAGAAAGAACGCGCACAAACCAATTTTTGCAACACTTTTTCTTACCCGGCTCCAGATTGTAGTTATGATCATTCACCCATTCAAAGGGAAGAGTCATGTGAAAGAGAACCTATTGTAGTCAATGGTGGTAAGCGTGTGAACGTCAGGAAACTTGCACAGAAATTATACAAGTTGGAAGATGATGGAGACTCGGAAGATCTTGTCGCAGAAATTAGTAGGACCATTCATATGGAACTTAAACGACGTCGGGATAAAGGTTATGAAACCGGTGAAGATTCTTACTTTGGTGAGTCTGAAAATGAAGATGATTGTGTTGAAAAGGACCAACCTTTGGAGATATTTGATGACACTAGTGTAGTGGACTCAACTCTTGATCTTTATAATGATCAAGAACCTATTCAAAAGGTACATGAGTATGATGAAACTAGTGTTTTGGAATCTCATTGCAACAATGTGTGAATCTAATGAAGACGAAAGGAATATGTTGACACTTGTGTAGATTACTCAAGCATTGATGTTAATAATGATCAAGAGCCTATTCAAGGGGTGGAGCTTGAGGATGATGCATTTTTGAGTGTTTTAAAAAAGTTCCTTATAGCGAAATTTGGAGCCGCAAAAGAGTATGTGCCTTACAACAAAGAGGAGTGTGTTGAGAATGTGACCGTTATGACCAATATTGTGGAAGACCAATTGAGCTTGCATATGATTGTAATGATGATGTTTATGTCGAGACTTTGGTTAAAGCGAAAACGGACGAAGAATGGTTGCAAGGTTTGATAGAGGACCATGATATACAAGAGGTGAGTAATTCACTTGATTTTTTCAAGGATGAAGAGGATTCCGTTGTAATTGCAGAAATCCTAAACTTTTATCTTGCACAAAACAGCTCTATGGTGGATCCCCAACTTTTTCGTAAAGTTATTGGTGTATGAGAATTCGCCTTAAGTTAGTCATTGGATGACTTTAAACCAAGCGTTGTATGGGAGGCAACCCATGGATATATTTCTTGTTTTATTTTTATTTTCCGCCGTCTTGTATTTTTACTTTTTCCGATTTCTCTTGTCACATATCATGTTGGATTTCCCACCTTGATCACTGATTTACTTAATTCTATATCAGTGACAAATGTAAAAGTTTAAGTGTGGGAGAGTGGTTACATTTGTATCAGAATTTTTCAAAATTTACAACTTTTGTGTAGATATTAGTGCATTAAAACTCAAACTTATAGTTAGTTTGTGAGTCACATAAAGATACATGTCGCTAAGATTACATCGAGATTCTCATAAGAGTGACCGAACTTAGAGATGCCAGAGAACGGATCTAGTTTCTTGCTTGTATGAGAGCCAAAGCTGGATTTAACGATGCCAATGGAAAATGAGGTGGGTGATCAATTTGCATTAGAGTTGTGATCCCCTATAGTGGAGACTACCAATGTTACATCATGAGAGGCACCACCTTCACTTATTTGTGACGTGCAAATATGTGCTTTTTAGAGCGCAGTCACCGACGAAATCCTGTAGAAAGAATGGTGAGCTACCCAACCTCCCACCAATGAAGCATTACTTTGATCTCTTGAGTGTTATTATCAATCATGAGTAGTGTCAATGGAAGAATATCCGCTTGATATTAGGAATCTGTTATCCGACATGCAGGATTATTGATATCCGATATCCGATAATATCCTATAGGATATCAAAATCGACATCGATACCGATAGGTTAGTTTACCTGGATATCCGATAAATATCCGATAATATCCATATACCAAAAAAGTTAAAAACCCTTGTAAAACATTTTCATAATGACACTTATCGATATTTATCCATAATATCCGATAATATCCGATATTATACTGATATTATCTATATCAATCCCCAAACTTATCAACCCGAAGATTAAAAAGAAAATCATCCATCAATTAGTAGTGGGAAATAAGGGTTTGAAAAATTAAGTACCACGCCCTTAACATATCGATATCTAAACAAAACGATATAGCTAATTCCGATTCGATATGTTAAGGGAAGAAATATCCGATAACATATTATATTCGATATCCGAGATCCGGGACAACGGATAAAATCTGCAGATATCGACACCAAACGGATCCTTGGAGCATCGACCAATATCGATGTGCCTAATCATGAGGGTGACATCGAATTGCTAACTTATATACCACTTGTAATCTTGTTCTCGCAGCTAGCACCATCCACTTTATCTCTCTCTACACCAACATGTCCATAGAAACACCATCATCATCAACAAGAGGAGCATCACAAATTCAAGAAAGTCAAGACGCTCAAGGTTTACAAGCAAATCTGCATAAAATGAGCAGATTTCGTATTAAAGTACAACAACAAGACAAGGAGCATAATTTTTACAAGTTGAAGATTTAAGTACAAGAGCTGAAGTTTATCAAGATGAGAGTTCAAAGAAGTTTGATGATATCGAGACATACAAGTTGTGAAGAATCAAGCTGTGAAAGTACTTACACCATGACCTTTGTACTTACATTTTTATTTGTATGTGCATTCTCTTTGTCTCAAAAAAAGGTCACATTATGCTAGGTCCCTTGCCAAAAAAAAAAAAAAAGACAAGAGAAAGTTTTGTTAGGTTCATTATTAGTTTTATTATTTTTGTTTTGTTTTTGTTGTAAATAATTATTTGGTGGATTTACACCACACTTACACCACCACCTTTACATCTCCTTCATCACCCCTACATTCTTATTTCTCTGCATAACCTCCATCTTAAGTGCATGTTAATGGCATAGTAATGGTTGCATGCCATTACCTCTAATGCTTAATGCCATTAACCACCCACTTTCTATTATATGACCTATAAATAGAGGTCCTTACACAATTGTATTAGATATAGTAATTCCATGAATGAAATGCTTTCATATGTTTCTCTCTACTTGTTTATGTTTTAGAATTTCCTAATTTTAGTTTATAACACGTTACATTTTGCCATCGCCTACACCAGCTTTCCGTGACTTCTAAGAAGAAAATCAAGAATGGAGATACAATGACGCCAGAATCATAAAAGATTTTTACTTTTCTTTTTCGATTCCTCATAATTCGTTTCTAAGAAATTCTAATTTAGTATCAATTAAAAATAATACCGATTGCTTATATCTTCTTCTAAGAATGTGGTATTAGTTTCACACATGGGTGATTACTGTAAAAATGTAAAGAACAATATACATACCATTTTTTTAAAAAGGAAAGTGCTCATAATTTTGGTAAGTATAAATTTTTATCATTAATGTTAAGGATTGTGGATTCGTAAAAATTCCATAATTTTATTTATTGTATTTTTATGGCACTCACAATTATAATCAATCTTACTAGCACGAGATATATTGTCGTATCTTTATAGAGTCAAACCAGCCAAAACCCGCAAGTCGACTGACCACACCCGTAAAAAACTCGCGTGTCTGCCCTGCAACAGTCCTAAACAAGACGGGCGGGGTTGGAGAAGATAGCGGCTTGGGAGAAAACGGGTTAGCCTGCTCAGCCTCAGAAACCCATGGACAACCTACCAACCCGTTTGATCCTAATAATTTCCACCGTATGATTATAACATTTAATCCTGCTCATTCATTTATGATATAAACTAAAAAAAAACCCTGTAAGATTTCATTTTCTTTCCTATTTTCTTCTTCTCCACTCTTCTCGTGCGCCTCCTAAAGACCACCTCCATCTTCTTTTTCTTCTTCTCACCTGCTCTTCTTGCATGTGTCAATCAGGCTTACTAATAATGGATTTAAGTCATAAACTATAAACCGATGTGGGGATTTACTTTCATTTTTTTAATTTTTTTTCGCTTTTGGGCTGAGTTTTAGTTGGCCAACTCGATGGGTTCTGAAATGAGATTGGAAGTGAAAGGCGTGATTATAAAGTGGGTTTAAAAGCAGAATACGTATAAGAAGATTATCATACTATTAGTTAGTGTTAATTTTGAGTTTAAGAATCGATTGAAAATTAGGGCTTAATTAAATTTGGGGTTTTATGAAATTGAGAAGAGAATCTGAGTTAATGATAGAAGAAGAAGACTAGTGATGCGGTCGAGGTGCAATCAAATACCAATTAATGTTTCCACTAATTAAAATAATATAATGGAAGCCGAAGTTCGCTCCTACTTCCAGGAGCAAGAGATTCATTGAGAAATTGTCAATGTAAAGGGGGGTGTAAAAAGCAAAAGAAAAATAAACAAAAAGAATTAAAAGATGTTGAAAGCAATAGAGAGACAAGATCAAGGAATCCTTCTTCACAAAAAATGATTAAAAGTGTTCTTTCTACTGTTATTAGTCACAGATTATCACTAACCGTAGATAGCAGTCCGCTAGCTAGCCCTGTAAATCCCTTATTTCACCGGGAGTAATGGGTGTCAGCTTAGTTATCGATTCTATTCAAAAAGAACCACCTTGAGGTTCAAGCATAAGATGTAATTCCTCGAATGCATTAAGATCTATGAATTTAGGTTTAGTACTAGTAGTTAAACTCGGTTCGCTTGGTCCACTTTCTAGCTGTTTTTACACACACCGCTCTCACATAATCCCTCCGCAAGGTCTTTTGTGTTTTCTACTTGTGTAAAGTGCTCGAGAATCCATTAATACGTATTCCCAACTTATACTAGATAGATCAATTAACAAATTAATTTTAGCGTAATCAAACAATCTATCAATCAATCAGAGAATGAATAAACATTCCTATTAGTAAAAATAATTAAAATCATGTGAAAAAATCTCAAGATAGAATTGAAACAAAACTCAAATCATGTATTAAGAACTAGGAATTCATCCTCAATCAATAAGAAAATTAGCTACTCATGTTTTTGAAATTCACACAAATAATAATAATTAAAGGAGAATTTTCAGAGTTCACACAAATAATTAAAAGAAGAATTTTCAAAAGCTATCAAAAACACAAGTGTTGTGTGTGTAGAGAGGTGTGTAAAAGATGTAGAAAACTTCTCTATTTATAGGCTTCAATATTCTCCAACTCTTCCGAGGAATAGAATCCTTTTCCTTTAGCAATTCAACTTCCAAATCCAAGCTTTTCTCAACTCTCCATCTTCTCTTTCCAAGTTTGAGCCAAATTCTCCATCCAATTCCTAGTCCAAGTCTTCACACCCATGAGAGAAATCCATAGAAAATTCTGAATTTTTGCTCACGGAAAACTCGGATTGTGGCGGAATCTGCCGGTGAATAGTCGACGCCTAGCCATCCTGAGGTCTCTCTCCGTCGAGGAATATGCATGACGAATATTAACTGCTATCCACCGATTGGACTACATTGCAAACCGGTCAAACTAGCAGGTCAGTCTAACCATTGGGTCAGGGTAGGAAGTCGACTAGCTCGAGTCGTATTGCTCTTACTCGCATTAACTCAGCTGAATTAGAATGGATCGGTCATCTGAGCTCTAAGATGGAGTCCGTCATCGCCAAGACCTTGAGTCGACTCGACTGTAATGAAAACCGCGAAGTTTCGCTGATTTTAATGACATTCGCAAGCCATTTCCGGCCGATTCTTCTCCCTGCGTAAATCCTAACATTCATCTATTCAAGCACCATTTTTATCTTCTCTGATTCTTTCTATCAATCTTGGACCAACCATTACCACCATCTTCTTTCCTACACGGACTCCAAAATAGCATCACCTCAACTATCAACATTAATTTCTCTGAATTTCTTCACTGCTTCACTTCAACGATCACCCTGTTGATCTCTGGCTGAATCGAGTTCACAAAGAACCCCCAATTCTTCGATTTCAATTCATCATCAAGCCCTAATCTCTTCGAATTTCATCACCATCTCGAGATTCAACCACAAAGCGATCCCCGGATCCATTTCTTCTTCACGTATCAACCACAAATTCATAACCATTTTCCAATTGATTATAGCCACACAATCTCTTGAACTCGGAGACCCCTTTCTTCCAATCGATCCATTCTCCAATTCTCGATCGCATCTCACTCGAGCTTCACAACATTGGCAAGTTCTTCACTCATCACTTTGATCTCTCGGGTTCTCAACGACACGTTAGACTCGAATCGAACCCTAAATCTTCCTCTACAATGACATTAACAACCTAGCAAAACCCCTTTATGCAATCAACCTCAATCTCTCTCGATTTCAGATGCATTGCTGTTATGCGTTTCTCCCTTCGGTGAAAAAAATGAGTGAAAGAAAGAGAAGGAAAAGAAAACCTCTCTCGATTTAGGGTATAAGAAGATTAGGGTCGATATTCACCACCCTATCACCTTGATAAGGGGTACCCAGTTACAGATCCCTTAACCTTGGTAAGATTTCGTATTTAGTACTCCTCCAAGAGTTACCCCTTAACCTCAATTGGGCTCCATATATCAATCACACTGTAAAATGACCTTTTGCCCTTTTTGCTCAAGTTGGATAGTTTCTTCTTCTTCTCTCACGTGCGACTCCAAGTAGCTATAAAACTCAAAACAAGCGTAAAATACATAATTTACAAGAAAAATAGCAAAGAAAGCATAAACAATAGATAGTAAATAGGATGTATTCTACACCCTATCAAATTCCCCCACACTTAGACTTTGCTAGTCCTCGAGGCAAATCAAACTAAAAACTCACAACTTCAAAGCGTTCAAGCGTCACAAGCATCCAAAGAGTCATGAGGACATAGAATTTCGCATGCTAGTAATAAGAAGTTAGAAATACTAAGAACATATTCTCATTCTTAAATGTTGAGTGAGAAATAACCACACCATAATGAGAGAATGCGTGTTTGAGAAGCGATCAATAAGCATTTCGCCTCGACTTCGCCTCACCAAATAGGATTTTATGATAATTGCACTCAAAAAGACGCCTTTATATGGTTCTCACATGTGCAGGAAATGGAAAGAGAGAAACCCGGGCGACACGTCAACGTGTGGGAAGGACAACTTCCAAATATTTTTAAAACCCACATCTTTTTTAATATTTTGAAAACCATTTTTCTAACGATCTCTACGAAAGGAAATCCTCTAACCATTATTATCGAGATGAGATTACTTACCACCTTCACATCCGATCGCCAATTGTGATAACACCACTCACCATCCACTGAAACGCCCTCTCCGCTCCTCGTGCCTTGATCTTCTTGGTCTTCGCTTTCAAATCTAACTGTGATAAACCCTTGAATTTCTTAATTCTTTTTAACAATTTGTAACCTTTTTACCTTAAAAATCCTTTGCCGCTTGAAACTTCCTTATAGATTTTCCTTTTACCGCCTTCAAAATATTTTCTTGTTTTTCTTTTTTTTTTTTTTTTTTTCCTTTTCTTTTCTTTTTTTCAATTTTTTTCAATTTTTTTTCAATTTTTTTTTTTTTTTAAATTAACAAGAGAAATTAAATACAAAATAAACCATGGCCGTGGGAGAAGTATTTACCCTTGATTCTTCACAACTTGAACACGTCTCAAATCATAAACTTCAAAAATTCTCACCTTTTAATTTTCTTTGCTTTTATAAATAAGTCTTCCTTACTTGTATATAAAATTACCTCATTGTATTGTAAGTCTTCAACCTATATGTAAATCCGCTCATTTGTATGTTGCTTTACTTGTCAGTTTGAAATTTGCTCTTTTTTTTTCCGTTGCTTGTAAACCATAAACTTTTCCAACTTTCCTCAGTAGATTTTGATGTCGCTCCTTGTTGATGATGAGAGTGTTTCATGGACCCGTTGTTGTCGCGAGAGAGAATGGTGCTAACTGCAAATCAACTATAAGAAGGAAGCTTTCATCCATGGACGTCACCCTCATGATTGACAAAATTAGCACTCAAGATATCAAAGAGTAAAGGTTTCTATTGTGGAGGTCAGTAGCTCACCATTCTACCCGAATTTACTTACGGTGACACACACTCAAAAGAAGCTCTTTAGTAGATGGAAAATTTCTGGCTATGCCTCTCATGATATGAATACTGTAGTCTCCACTAATGATTGATCAACAACTCTAATAACGCATTTCTCCGCACCAAATTCGTGATCACCTGATGATTAAATCCATTATTTAACACTCTTAACAAACAAGAAAATCCAATGTAGTTCTCAACACTTCCAAGTTCAATTATGTCTGGCCAAAACTCTATGTAAACATACCTAGAAGTATGCTAGTGACTCTAAAATCTCTAAAAGTTGAAGTGCTCAAGCAAATTTTTTTTTTTTTAAAAATTTTTAAATATTTTTTGTAATTTGTTTTAAAAACATGCTTAAATCCACTCCCCACACTCAAACCTTACATTGTCCTCACAATTGAATCCTCCAGTAAAGTCAAGTAGGGAAATTTTAACATGATAAGAACAAGAAAAAGAGATAACAAAAAGCAAAAAGAATAAGAAATACAAAACTCATGGGTTGCCTCCCTATTAAGCGCTTGTTTTAAAGCTCAGATTTGCCCGACTTAGTTTCACAATATTACCTCCGTAGGGAGTGAATCTTGAAGTCCAATTACGCTCCACATGTTCCTGGAAAGTTTTCATAATATGGCTTAACCTATGGCCGTTGACTTTCAAATGTTGTCCTGCTTTGTTTGTCGCTAAATAATTTCAACGCACTATGAGCATAAACATTAGTGCAACAAAAATGGTCCCACCCAATCTGGACTTAAGCTTTCCTTTTAAATAAACGTAAACGAGTATTAAATAAAAGGACTTTTTGCCCTACAACAAAACTTTTCCGCTCACAAATCATCTTGTCATGAAAAAGTTTTAGTCTTTTCCTTTAAATCCGGCACTCTCGTAAAGCATCATTATTTCCCTCTAACTCATGTAGTTGTAACTTCCTTTGTTTCCCGCTTCATCATGCCCATGTTGGAATTTCTTTATCGCCTAAGCTCTTATGTTCAAGTTCAACCTAAGATGACAAGCCTTACCATAAACCAACCTATACTGGAGACATACCAATCGGGTCTTATACGCCGGCTCGATACGCCCTAAGTGCATCATTGAGCTTAAAGCTCCAATCTTTCCTCAGGGTATTCACCGCTTTCTCAAGAATGACTTTATCTCACGATTGAAATTTCCGCTTGTCCACTAGTTTGTGGATGATAAGGCGTGTCTAATTTTGTGTTATGTGTGTACTTTTGAGGAGAGCTGGAAAGCCTTCTTGAAATGTGAGCCTCATCGCTATCATCACTTGGTGTCTCATGTCATTGAATAAGCTTCCTTTTAAAAATCACAAACAACTTGAGAGTCATTAGTTTTGGTGGCTCTAGCCTCCACCCATTTCAAACATAATCAACAAACAAAGAAGTATATAAAAAGTTTCATTCGAATTGACAAAGGGGTCTATAAAATCAATAATTCCCACACATCAAAAAATCTCACCCATGAATTGCAAAGAGTGGCATTTGATTTGAGTACTCAGATTGCCCAAGCCATAGACATCTACTTCATCACATTTACAAAAATATATGAATCTTCAAACAAGGTGGGCCAATGAACTTACTCCTCAGAACTAGAGCTAGACGTTTCGAACTAGAAAGTGACCACCACATGCAAAAGTGTGGCAAAAGGAGAGGATGGATTGAAATTCTAGTTAGGTACGCACCTTCGTGACGGTCACTCACCGCCATAGTTCCATAAGTATGGTTCATCCCACACATATTGCTTAGCTACCTTCTTATGCTTTCCATCTTTGAAATTAGATATCGTATTTAGGTACCTTCCTTGTCACCAAGTGTAATCTACTATATCCGCAGATACCAAGGTGTTGATTCTTCCATGGAGAAAAGTTGTTCGTCCTAGCTAATATGTAATGAAGTCATCTTTTTAGACATAACAAGTTTACTAAGATGATCACGCGACAGTATTCTCCACACCCCTCTTATCACTTAATTTACATGTCGAACTCTTGTAACAATAGGATCCACTGGATTAATCTTGGCTTAACTTCTTCTTCTTTATTAAGTGTCTTAGTGCGCATGAGTCGGAATACACAATAACCTTTGTACCCACCAAGTATGAGACGAAATTTTTCCAAAGCAAAAACTATAATCAATAACTCCTTTTCCGTGGTAGAATAATTGATTTGTGCATCATTAAGGGTCCTAGATGCATAATAGATAACATGGGACAACTCTGTCCACTTTGACCCAAAGCGGCCCAACCGCATAATCACTAGCATCACACATTAATTCAAACTGGAAGATTCCAATCCGGTGATTTGATAATTGCGCGCACTTGTCAACATCTCCTTTAATTTATCAAAAGCATCCTTGCATTCCTTGTCGAAGTCGAAAGGTACCTCCTTTTGTAATAACTTTGCACATCAAGCATGGAGATTTTGGAGAAATCCTTGACAAACCGCCTTATAGAAACACACATGACCAAGAAAAGAACGGATTTCCCTCACCGAAGTGGGATATTGTAAGTTTCTTATTAAATCTATCTTTGACTTGTCCACTTGAGCCCTCGAGAGGTTACACAATGTGACCAAGTACTATGCCGTGGTTTTACCATAAAGTGACATTTCTCCCAATTAAGGACAAGGTTTGTGTCTATGCATCGTTTAGAACTAGTTCAAGGTTGTTTAAACAACCATCAAAAGAATTGCTCATAAACACTAAAGTCATCCATAAATACCTCGATGATGCGCTCCACATAATCCGAGAATATACTCACAATACATCTTTGAAAAGTAGCCGCGCATTGCAAAGGCCAAGCGGCGATCCGTCTATATGCAAACGTTCCCGAAACGGACCAGTGAAAGTGGTCTTCTCTTGGTCCTAGTGCAATAACAATTTGATTGTATCCCGAATAACCATCAAGAAGCAATAATAAGAATGCCCGTTTAACCGCTCCAACATTTGATCAATGAAAGGTAAGGAAAGTGATCCTTTCGGGTTGCGTAATTAAGCTTTCTATAATCAATGCACACTCTCCAGCCGGTTTGAACTCTTGTAAGGAACAAGTTCATCGTCTTGATTTCGAACAATCGTGACTCGGATTTCATTGGGTACCACTTGAACTGGACTAACCCACTTGCTATCGGAAATTGGGTAGATTACCCCACACTTAGCAATTTGAGTATCTCTTTTTCACAACCTCCATCATGGGAGGATTAAGCCGACGTTGGGCATCACGTACGCGGCTTCACGTTCTCTTCCATTAGAATCCGATGCATGCACATGGATGGACTAATGCCTTTGATGTCCGCAATTGTCCACCCAATAGCCGTTTTGCTCTGCTCTCAAGACTCTAAGCAAACGGTCTTCTTGTCTGCGGTGTGAGGTTCTTAGAAATAATCACCTAAGCTCATCTCCATCTCCCAAGAAACGATTCTATTTACCAAACCACCTAGTAGATCACTCTAGATGTAATTTAAATAAACGCATTAAGATTCATGAACTTATTAGGTCAATATTAGTAGTTAGACTCTTAGATCAAGGTCTACTTTGCTAACGTTGTTTCTACACACAATTGCTCCACGGAATCCCTCCGTTAGGTCTCGTGTTTGCTACTTATGTAAAAAGTCAAGAACGATTACTTATCTCCTAACTTTCACTAGCTTTAGATCAAATTAACAAATCAATTTAGCGTGCACTCAAACAATCTATCAATCAATCATGAATGACTAAACATTCCTATTAGTAAAAACAAGCGATAATTATGTGAAAAACCTCAAGATAGAATTGAAACAAAACTCAAATCATGTTAAGAACTAGAATTCATCCTCAATTAATAATAAAATTAGCTACTCATGTTTTTGAAATTCACACAAATAATAATAATTAAAAGGAGAATTTTCAAGTTCACACAAATAATTAAAAATAAGAATTTTCAAAAGCTATCAAAAACACAAGTGATGTGTGTGTAGAGAGGTGTGTAAAAGATGTAGAAAACTTCTCTATTTATAGGCTTCAATATTCTCCAAATCTTCCAAGGATTAGAATCCTTTTCCTTTAGCAATTCAATTTCCAAATCCAAGCCTTTCTCAACTCTTCATCTTCTCTTTCCAAATTTGAGCCCAATTCCACAAACCCATGAGTTTAGATGATTCTAGAGAATTCTTCACCCAATTTCCAAATCCAAGTCTTCACACCCATGAGAGAAATCCATAGAAAATTCTGGAATTTTTGGCTTGCCGGAAAACTGGGATTATGGCCGGAATCCGGCCGGAATAGTCGCCGTCGGACACCTGAAAATTCTGTCCGTCGAGGGAATATGCGACGGAATATTCCGTCAGTCCACCGTTAGGACTAACGGTCAAATGGGTCAAACTAACGGTCAATCGTCAGTCAAAGTCAAGGTAGGAAGTCAACTGGCCCAAGTCACCAGTCTTACTCGGCTAACTCACCAATTAGACGGATCGGTCATCGCCATGAGTTAACTCTTGATCGCGATAAAACCGTGAAAACTTCTATGATTTTACGACAATTCGCAAGCCATTTCAAGCTGATTCTTCTCCCTGTGCAAATCCTAACATTCATCTATTAAAGCACCATTTTTATCTTCTCTGATTCTTTCTATCGAATTCAGACCAACCATTACCACCATCTTCTTCCTACACAGACCCAAAATAGCATCAGCTCAACTATCAACATTAATTTCTCTGAATTTCTTCACCACTTCACTTCAACGATCACCCCGTTGATCTCTCGGTGAATCGAGTTCACGAAGAACCCCCAATTCTTCGATTTCAATTCAAGATCAAGCCTAATCTCTTCGAATTTCATCACCATCTCGAGATTCAACCACAAAACGATCCCCAGATCCATTTCTTCTTCACGTATCAACCACAAATTCATAACCATTTTCCAATTGGATTATAGCCACACAATCTCTTGAACTCGTAGACCCTTTCTTCCAATCGATCTCTCTCTCAATTCTGATCGATCTCCCGAGCTTCACAACATCGGCAAGTTCTTCACTCATCACTTTGATCTCTCTGGTTCTCAAATGCGGCCTTAGACTCGAATCGAACCCTAAATCTTCCTCTACTTAAAGATTAACAACCTAGTAAAACCCTTTATGCAATCAACCTCCAATCTCTCTCGATTTCGATGCGGCGTTGTTATGCGTTTCTCCCTTCAAAGTGAAAATGAGTGAAAGAAGAGAAGGAAAAGAAAACCTCCTCTCGATTTAGGGTATAAGAAGATTAGGTTGGATATTCACCACCCGATCACCTTGATAAGGGGTACCCAGCTGGCAGCCCCTTAACCTTGGCTGGGATGTATTTAGTACTCCTCCAAGAGTTACCCCTTAACCTGGACTGGGCTCCGGATAGTGTTCACCCTAGAAATGACAAAATTGCCCTTTTTGCTCAAATTGAGTGATTTCTTCTTCTTTTTCTCCGTGCGACTCCAAAGTAACTATAAAACTCAAAACAAGCGTAAAATACAAAATTCACACGAAAAATAGCAAAGAAAGCATAAACTCTAAATAGTAAATACGGTGTATTCTACACCTATCAGCACCATCCACTTTATCTCTCTCTACACCACAGGTCCATAGAAACACCATCATCATCAACAACAAGAGGAGCATCACAAATTCGTAGGAAAGTTGAAGACGTTCAAGGTTTACAAGCAACAGTAAAGAAATGAGCAGATTTCAGATTCAAGTAAAGCAACAAAACAAGGAGCAGAATTTATATAAGTTGAAGACTATTGTACAAGAGTGAAAATCATCAAGGATGAGAGTTCGAGAAGTCTATGATCAAGAGAAAATCTTTAGAAAGAAAAAAAGACAAGAGAAAATCTTTAGATTCATTACTAGTTTTATTGTTTTATTG
This sequence comes from Papaver armeniacum, assembly GCA_023531295.1. Classification (NCBI taxonomy): domain Eukaryota; kingdom Viridiplantae; phylum Streptophyta; class Magnoliopsida; order Ranunculales; family Papaveraceae; genus Papaver; species Papaver armeniacum. The sequence continues at coordinate 28,946 of JAJJWW010019053.1, read as the reverse complement.
TTTTATTTTTTATTGATCAAAAAAAAATGAAAAGGTAAAAAAAGATAAAAAGATATAAAAAAAAAAGAATTTTTTTTTGATATTTTGGGTTTGTATAGTTCGTTTTTAGTTTTGTTCTTTCAATAAAGCCAAAGGAAAGAAGGAATATCTATAATGAAGTTTCAAGCGACAAGGAATTTGAGGGAAAGAGTCATATTGTCAAGATTCTCACGAAGTTCAAGAGTTATCATCAAGAGTTGAAGATCAAGACGAAGATGAAGACACCGATTGAAGACCGAATACGTTTCTATGGATGTTTGAGAGTGGTGCTAGCTGCACGCCGAACGGATACGAGGTAAGTAAGCATATTCCCACCTTCGTTAAGTGGTTGATTTCCTTTCGAAGAGATCGTCGGAAAATGGGATTTCAAAATTATAAAGATATGGGTTTTCAAAACATTCGGAGGGTTTTGCCTTCCTACCATTCAACGTGTCGCAGGATTCTATCTTCATTCCTACTGACACATGTGTGACCCATAAAAAGTTGTTTATTATTGAGAGCAATATCATAAAACCCTTTCTTGTGAGGCAGAGTGAGACTTTGATCACTCCGAACCCGAATTTATTTTGAGAAGGGATGGTTATTTCTCTCTCAACTTTTAAGAATGAGATTGTGTTCATTTATGTGTCTAACTTCTTATGACTAGTGTGCAGAATTTCTATGTCTTCTTAGCGCGTTGGATGCTATCATTACGGAGAACTAGTAAGTTGGAAAAGTAGGTTTTGTGGGTATATCTCTAGTATACCCTCACGAGACTATAACTCGTCCACTAGGGACACCTAGGGGTTCAAAGGCTTGTTATTTATGCTAAGAGTAACCGTAGACTCGACACGGAGTTGTATGTATTTTTAGAATTGTTTTTGTTTAATTTGCTCGAGGACTAGCAAAGTCTAAGTGTGGGGGAATCTGATAGGTGTTGTAAAACACCTAATTTTATATCTAGTATTTATGCTTTCTTTGCTATTTTCCTTGGGAATTGCATCTCTTATGTCTAGTTTGAGTTATTAGGTGCAATGGAGTCTTTGGGAGCAAAAGAAGGAGAAAACGTTCATTTGGAGCGAGAACGACAAAAAGATGAAGCCAAGGGTGAAAGAATGAGGTTGTTCTGACATCGCATGAGGAATTTATGAGCAAAATCATGGATTAAGCTTGTCAGTTTCCCAGAACTGACAGTACATGTAAAGGGGTGCCACTTCAGTTAGCCCTTATCTATTCCAACTGGGTGGCTCATATCCATCACTGGGTGCCTGTGTCTATTTTCATTCCTACACAACCCTAAAAGTCAGAGAAGTTCTATCTTCACTTCTATCATTTGTTTACCTGAAAATGAGAAACAGAACGGCTGCGGTTCTTCATGAAGAAATATGGAAATTACTGAGTTCGAATTCAGTGGAAGGTAAGAAGGGAAGATGTGGATGCTACTTCATGTTTTGATGGTGTTTTAGTCTCTGAGAATTACTAAGAAATTGGAGCTGTCGCTGTTAAATGGAGACGATAAGAAAGAGATGAAAGAATTGAATTTGAGGGAAGGGAATTGATGGCAGAGTTCATATGAGTTTGCTAGAAATAGTCGAGATAAAGATGCTCAGATTTGGGATTGTTTTGTTGTCACTACAACAAGGTTGGCCTTGAATTCGTGTATGGAGGATTTGGTGAAGATAAATGGAGATTTAGGGTTAGTAATGGATAAAAGAGATGGGTTATTGTTGAATTTATCTCTAATAGAAAGGAATTAAAGAATCAAATCGAATCAGTGATGGTCATGGAAGTTAGGGTTTCGTGAATCTGAAATTGAATGAAGGAAATGGGGGTCTGTATGCTGTTAATGTTTTGGCTTGAGTATTGAGGCTGGTGATGGAGTTGAATAACAACAGATGGAGTCTGAGATGGTGCTGGTTGTGCAGTTCAAGCTGCAGGTTGAGATGTTGCTGATGCAGTTCATGGCTCAGATGGAGTTGGTGGTGCTCTTAATGGTGATGATATAAGGCAAGGAAATGGAGATGTTGGTGATGAAATTGCAGGACCTGAGATAGAATGGGTTTGTTTAGGTGAATGTCTAGGATATGTACAAATTGACTGAGATGGCAGAGGTTGAGATGGAATTGAAGCATAGATGTTGTTGCTGCCACTGAGTATGGCATTGTGCAGGAAATGGATCTGGTGGTAAAAGGGAGACATTGACTGAGGCTGTGGGTTGAGACAGAGATAAGCTTGTGGTGGATGTCTGGGATCGATGTTGTGAAGTTGAGGCAAGCTGGTGTTCAGCTGGATTCAGGGCAAGGAGGAGAAAAGGAATTGGTGAGCTTGTGTAGGTTGCAGCTGTTGCAGGTAAGGATTGCAATGGTTCATGGCAGAGTTGGAGATGTTGTTCTCAAGTTACAAACCAGGGAATTAAGCTGTTTACGCAAGGAAGATCATTATGGAGCTGTGGCTGTTGAATGATGAATATCACAATTGCAGTTGGCTAAGTATGGTACAGGGAATGTTGCTAGCACTTGGCCAAGCAGAGAATAAAAGCTAAGTACTGAAATGGGTCTTTATTGGATTCATGGAGATATACTAAGAGAGTTGTCTTTGGAATGTGTTATGGCGGTGTATGTTTTTTCGCGTAGATATGATGTGAATGACCGAACGATTGCGGAGTCGAGTGCTAAGTTTATAACCTTGTAGGCGTGAATGGGCGGTGCTTGAGGCCGGCAATCTTGGTGCTTGTTGTGAGCCGTGTTTGGAGTTGGAACAAGAAGGCTATGCTGTTGGCTAGAGATTTTGAAGCCATGAGTTGGATCACGATTACATAGATAGTCTGCGAGGAAGAGCATGGCTTGGATAAGTCTGAAGTTAAATAAGTTTTGGAGTGCGTATGCAGCCGTGGAATGAAGGCACAGCCCATTATGGTCGGAATTGCACTGGTGATGCGCCATCTTGGTGCACCACGAAGTTTTGGCCAGTGCAATGGCCTTGGCCAAATACCAACTCATTCAATCAGCTGAGTCAGTGACTGACTCATACTCTGACTCGGTGCTTGACCGAGTTGACCCGGTCGAGTTGGATTTTTGACCGAGTTGACTCGTTGATTTAGTGACCGGTGGACTTTTCCTAAGTCACCTGAGATATTTTCCGGTCTTAGGATTTCGGCCAAATTCCGATCACAATACCCGCTTTTTAAATGACCGTTTTTGGGCGAGTTTTTACATGGGTTTTCTCACACATGGGCTTGGTGGACTTCTATCTTTTGGACCTTTGAAGATTAGACCTAATTTTGGAAACAACAGCTATTTAAAGGAAAGACTTCTACAACTTATGATATTATTCTTGGAACTTTGGAGAGCCGCTTGTTGACGCTTCCACAGGGTTTGCTTTTGTTCATCTTCTTCTTTTCAATTAATATTTTTATGATGAACTCCATACCTATGAGTAGATAAACACATATTATTGGTTATGGGATAAAGTTGATTTCTCAATATGTTATATGATTCAATGAATTAGTTTTGTCTCAATATTTTATTGTTTGTGATTCACAATTAATAGTGTTATATGATTTGATAGTTTGTTTGGTTGAGTCCGGAATCAATCGATTTACATTCATCTCTAGAGCTATATTATGGTTTTCAATACGAAAAAGTTGTTTATCCCTGATTCTAAGTAGCATAATTGTGGGTAGTGCTTGTAGTGATATATCCTACTAGTCACAAGTGAATCATAACTTTTGTTAAAACGATTAGTGCTTTTACACATTCGTTTGCGTTGATTAGTCTTATTCCATAGAACTTATTGCTTTTAGGGAGTTAAATCTAATTGTGCTTTTACACTTTAGATTGCTTTCTAGGAAGAATTCACATATGCATATTTTAATGTAGTTGTGATGAAAACAGGGAATTAGCGGGATATACTTGCGATCAAGGTATCCTAGGACTATTAGTAAATAAGAGATTAAATTATCAATTCTAATCATTGATGAAAATATATATTTGTGAATGATACTATCCCGTGACCAATATCTTCTCCTTATTGATTATTCCAATTATTTGCTTTGCTTTATTTTATTTTTACTTTAGTATTTCGTTAAAACAACAAACATCCCCCCTTGGTTACATTAGAAACTGAAAATTACATAACAACAATTGCCTCTATGTGGAAACGAACTCTTCCTTACCTTGTACTTCATTCATATTTAGTAAGTAAGAAAGTTGAATTATTTTTGACGGATTGACAACCAATCAGTAGTTGGTATAGCTACAGGTTTTGGAGGAAAAGTAGTTGGTGGAAAGGGTCTTGTAGTGGAGAATGAGTTAAAAAATTATTTTGGGGCTGCTTTAGGTGATTTTTGTTGCAGGATAAGGGTTTGTTCTTGCATTCTAGCAAGTGAAAAAGCATTTAACAATGTTTTGGGGTCAATCATCAGCACTGAACCCCTAAGTTCCTCTTTCAATCCACCAATAAAAGTAGCAATAAATATGTTTCAAGAAAATCCTAATGAACACTTAACAGTAATGCCTTTAAATATTCAAATTCCTCAAGGTAAGCATCCACAGTAGTAAGTTTAGCCAACTTATTGAATAACCCAACAATATTATCATGAGCAGGGTTCTCAAAACTTGCACATATATTATCACAAAAGCACTTCCAAGTAATATGAGTTTTATTGAGAAAAAAATTGTCATACCATTTAGTTGTTTTTTCCATCAAGATGGATAGCTGCCATCCTGGTTTTGTTGATGTCTTGTATATTTTGCATCTGAAAATAATATTCACACTTCTGGAGCCATACTTTTGGATTATCACCATCAAATAGAGTAAAGTCAAGCTTTGGCATACGGTGTTGTGGATTGAAATCACGTCCACCTGAATTCATAGTAAACGGAGAGCCTCCCGACTTGATGAGCATATCAATTGTTAGACCCCCGAGATCCATTTGGATCTATATGATTGATATCTCGATTAGGAAAATAAATATTCTAGCTGAGATTGCATCCATTCCTAATTTCTACCTTAAGTGACTGCATACCATTATCGATCTATGCTTTCAAAGAGTGTAAATCTTCCTTAGTAGATGTGGTACTAATTTATAGAGCAAGATTTTTGACCTTCAGGTGCAAGGAATCGAGCTCAGATTGTTGTCTATTGTTGGTATCCTGTAACTCCTTGCAGGTCGGAACCACCATGATGGATGAAAGGATGGAACAGCTTTGATGTCAATTGTATTGTTCTAGTACAAGGTTATGATGAAATTTATCGGAATTTAGACGGTATTCAAGTAACCTCTGCCGCAACACCAAACTATGACTTCATTAAACTCTTCTTACCCAAAAATGGGTTATTCGTACAGCTTAAATGCAACAATAAAAGAAAGAGAAACCTTAACTAGGAACGAATCCAGACTAGTGTCCAGCATCGATTTGGCGTTTTAATGCCCAACGATTAACAGGATGACTTACTTATTTAGGCAGACAACAAGGTAATGAAGGCACCCGAGAGTAAACACTCTAATCACTAGACATAAGGGAAACCATACTTAGAAAATCACATGACATTACCTCATTAGAATGGTTTTAGGGATGTTCCCCACCTTTTCCAGCTCCACAAACCGTGGCCAAAAGTTGTGATTCCGTTCTCGTTCGTTATTAATTAGGAATGTTGCAGGAAGATACAGTGGATATACAGTTATTGTCCGTTTTTAAAAAGTGAAAAACAACTAATGGTTTTCCAGTCCTGGTAAACAGTTAACCATTATCCATTTGAAGGAAATGGAGAAAGGACAAATAGTATTCGCTTCTTGACTTTTTTCTAATTACACTTGGTTTACATTGTTTTTCGATTTTGATTAAAACTCATTATTATACGATTCGATAAATTCATCCTCGATGAATTAATTACTTCGTTAAAATAATAAAATTTCCAGTCCCAACTAGGCTTGTATAAGCTAAAGATTAACCTGATAGATTAATAATTTTGCTAAAATAATAATTTCCTTTATTCCCAAGTGTTTGTGGGTGAAAACTATTTCTGCCGATTTTGGTAATTTTGGGTGTGTGGATGAGAAACGAATCTAAACCCTAAACAATACACTGCATGGGAGTACTTTTGATTTGAGTGATCAATCTGTAAAATCCTGGCCTAAACCAAGAAATGGTTGTTCCAGGATTATTTCGGTCACAAAGTGAAGGAGAAGGGTTGGTCTTAGGGAGGGAAGCAAAGAAAGTGTTGAGACAAGAATAGTTGATTCTGAAGGTGTGGTTGTTCTATGACTTGTATTAGAAAGTGGAACTGGAATGAAAGGTATCAGTTCTTTGGTGATTTCTGGATACTGTGATGTTGCCGACCAAAAACTTTTCTTTTGGTGGAAATAGGTGAAGCCTATTTATACAAGTCATATTGAAACGTACCCTGGTCTCGTATGAAGTGTAAACGATTGGGTGGTGGAAGAATGGAGTAACGTATAACCGCCAGAAACCCATGCTTCCATGATGAAGGAAGTGGATCCATTTACACCCGTTACTCCTCGTCGCCATTGATTGTCCTACTTCATGATACTTTCCTATAACGGGCGTATTGCACGCCGCATGTTGTAAACCGCCAGACCAATACCCTGATGAGTATCCCCCAGTTTGTGACATATTTGATGTCTCGAGTGTTTTGGTGGAAAATATGTAGCATTTTGCTATGTGTGGCAAGTTAAAATCAAGAGGCTTGCCGTAGGAAAATAGCAGGTGATGCCATTAGGCTCGTCTTGGTCGGTCGCCTAAAACTTGCCACAAGTATGTTAGTTTGGTGGTGAACTTCGATGGCTGAGATCACATCTCATGAGGAAGGGTAGCCGTTGATTATGGATACCTTGTGTTGGCGCCTGATAATGGCACAATGGCGTTTTGGTGTACGCCAGTGGCAATGTGGCATGGATGGCATGGCTCATGCATGCCAGTGGCACGGTGATGTAAGTGGCACCTGGCGTAGCCATGGCCACTAGATTTAGGCGATTAGTTGCCCAAGCTTGCCACAAGTCTCGATTCGCCATGGCGAACTTGATGGCCGAGATTGCAATTTAGGAGAGAGGGTGGCCGTTGATTATGGCCACATTCTGTTGGCACCTGTTAATGGCATAACGGTATAGCCGCGACGTAGTGGCATGGGTGGTATAGCCGCGTCTGTGGAGTTGTGGCATGGCCACGCCTGTGGCTTGGCTATGGCCAAGGCTAGGATTTGGCGCCGTGCAAAGTTAGGGCTTGGCGGCATGACCAAGGCTAGGATTTGGCGTTGTGGCCAAAGTTAGGGCTTGGCGGCGTGGCCAAAGCTAGGATTTGGCGCTATGGCCAAAGTTAGGGCTTGGCGGCGTGGCCAAGGCAGGATTTGGCGTTGTGGCCAAAGTTAAGTCTTGGCGGCGTGGCCAAGGCTAGGATTTGGCGCTGTGTCCAAAGTTAGGGCTTGGCGGCGTGGCCAAGGCTAGGATTTGGCATTGTGGCCATAGTTAGGGCTTGGCGGCGTGGCCAAGGCTAGGATTTGGCGCCGTGGCCAAAGTTAGGTCTTGGCGGCATGGCCAAGGATAGGATTTGGCGTTGTGGCCAAAGTTAGGGCTTGGTGGCATGGCCAAGGCTAAAGTGGCTCGTGGCATGTTGTGGATTATGACCAAAAATTGGGATTTCGGCTAAAAAAGTCTTGTTTCGGTCACGAAATCCTAATTGGAGTAGGTTATGGCATTGGCCACGAACAGAAAGTGGATTAGCACGTAGTGGCGTCATTTATGGCACATTGGCATGCTACTACGGCAGAGTGGCACGTTGGCATGTTATCATGGGCGAGTGGCATGTTGGCCTGCCGATTAATATGTTGTTGTGGCAGGGCGCGTTTGGCTTGCCAATTAGTATGGTGGCGCGATAGGGTGCGTTTGGCCTTTAATGTATGGTGGCGAGTTTAGAGCGACCTGATTGGTCGTTGAAATTTGGGGCCAGCAGGTATGGCCCCAGCCACGACTGGTGTGAGCGTGGCGGTTTTAAGGCGACCTGATTGTTCGTGGGAAGTAGGGCCGGTTTAGGATGGGGGTGTGGCCAATGGAAAGTGGCCCCGACTGGCCTAAAGAATGGCCACGCCTCCCTTTGTTGTCCTGCGGCTCCTTGTTTTCTGATTCCGGGCAAGGTTTTGCACCTACTAATCCATGGCGGATTAATTACATAGTTTGCCTAGGCTTAAATTTCGACAAGCAAGGTCTGATATACTGCGCAAGGAATAAAATCCTAACTTTTGAAAATTAGTCAGGGTAATTGATGGAATTCTATGTGTTGACACAGAGTTCTTTTAAGTTCATTGCCAGAGAGCAACATGCTTTCTGATTGAATACCTTATGCAAAGACCTTATCCTTGATATTTGAAAATTCGTGCTACTCTGCTGCAGTGAACACAAATTGTCATGCCATATTAACATTAAGGGTTCACTGGGAACATAGCACATGAAAGTATTCAAAGAAACTTATATCAAGTGAATATAGGCAAGGCGCCCGAAATTCTACAACATCTGGGATGGTTGCTACATGCGCCAGTCTGGATAAATTTCATGTAAATATATTGAACGACTCAATAAATATGTCGGTGGAGAGGTTAACACTCACGGCTCCATTTACTTACAAAGTGACGTCACATCAGATGCAAGGTTTTACAATTTTAACCCTAAGCTAAAAACCACCATCAACACCAAGGCAATTAATTTATAAAAATTTTACTATACTCTCCTTATACTGGTCCGGGTGAAATAAAAATGGTGCTCCATGAAGAAAGAGTTTGTTATGGTATGTAAGAGAGCAAGTTAGCGACGCATGATGCTCACCAAAACTTGTGAGGAGAGATGTTAGCGAGTTTCATGCAACGAGATATCGATAACTTAATCTTGATCGAGATGCGAAAGTTTAAACGAGGAGTATCTACTGCATTATCAATTTCATTGAATTCAAATAAGAGGTTTCAATGATTTTATTATTTTCAAATACGACACAATATAGTACACTGGTTGAAATCGGTTATACTTGAGTAAATTACCTAATCTGAATTCCAATCCTAACTCCATAGTTGATAGAATCGTATGAGATATGATTCGACTCGTATGATTTTCAAGTTCGATTCAAATTGTGTATAGGAGTTGTATCTCCTCATAATCGAGAATATTCAAACTGATGTTAAGGAGATTCGAACTCAAAATGCTTAATAGTTAATAATTCAACTGCTACGCTACACCACACCAAATTCTTTAATAAAACTGAACTTTTATTTATCATATGGATATTTTATAGTTTAATCTCCTAAAGTTACCTTCTTAGTAGGACTTTATTGAATATCGCATGTATTATACAAAAATGAGAACGAATCTTCACGCGGTCCACGATTCAATATAGTTCTCGATATTTAAAATAAAAAATGATTCATATCACGATTTGCGATTTCACAATCTCGCAAATCACTTATGTAGGAATTACAATTGTATTTAAAGGTGCAGCAAGCCTTTTAAACCACCAGCTAGCCCAAGTAGATGAGATTTGTCTATTGAGGGTTTACAACGAGATATGCCCATAAAATTTAATCTCGACACAGTTGTCTTAATCTTCGTATCTATCTTGTGGAGGATCATGGGGTGCTTGTATTGTGTTAAGTACCATGAAGTTTTCCTTCATAATTAAGTAACTATCATAAAACTTGGATTCTTTACCAATATACCGGAAGCATATTGTTTTTGCTTATTTCTCCTAAAAAAACAGACAAAGTAAGTTAGTGTTTTGTATGAAGAATACGATTTAAGAGGTTGACGTAAATGAAAACTACTCACACTTCTTTAACTGTCTATATATGTTATATATAAATTCTTTTTTAGATACGTACGTATTATCTCATAACTTTTTTTTTATTACAACAACCCTACCCTTTATACTTGTCTTTGTTCTTCAATGAACAATTATGAATTCTTGAATATTAATATTGAAAACCTGGTTCCAAATGGTAGGCCTGGAAAAGGGTTTATATTTTATGGCCTACTTGTGATAACCGCAAGTGCACGGCGTCTATCGGAGACGTGGCAAGTACGGGTCGAACCACAGAGACTTGTAGTGCTATGGTAATCTAAGGGCTTTACTTACTGAATTCCAGATGATATTGTGACACAAATATTGGTTTTGTTGCCGATACGGCTGAGTGTTTTGTGACTCTAAACTAAGGAAAAAGAAAAATAAGTTATAACTAATGGGAAGCTACCAGGGCTGTTAGACTTCACCTCATATTCTATGCTAAGGCTAACATACTCCATTCATGTCTTATACCTCCCTTTGAAGGCCTCAGGTGGAGGAATTTTTTTTCCAGAACTATCCTAATTCACTCCTAGTATAACTTGTCTTTTCACAACAAATTATCACAAGCTCATTAGGTTTGTTGGCTAACTAATTACTCTAAGTAATTCAACTGTCTCTCTACTATTCCTAGTATAGTTTGTCTTATCACAGTACAAACTATCACAAATGCAATTGATCCATACAGCATAAAAATCACTCTTCTTAATTAAGCACAATAAGACACCAATTTTGACATGAGAACTCAACATAAGAACAGGGGTTTCATCAAACACCCTGGCTGATGGAATTAAAACATAATTAAGATGCAATTAAACTACAAATTGAAACTAAGTGGTGCACTGGCTAGCCCAGGCATCCTCTAACATCCATAGTTCCATTCTATTTATACATGCCCAAATACCCAAAACTTCAAACCCTAATTTATTTTTAAAATAGATATTAAATGGAAAACAAAACCAAGACACTCTCACCCATACTCGAATCGCTTCTCCACCGTCACTTCGGCTCAGAACGCCATGCATGGGTTGTTGGTTAAACCCTAACCTAATTATCTCTAACCTAGCTTCTAGGTTGATGAGAAGCTATGAAAGAGATAATTGAGAGAGAGAGTACTGCATACTGGTGTAGAGATGGAGTGGTGGTGATGGCTTTGTCGTGGAAGAAGGGAAGGTGGCGCCGCAGAGGGTTGGTCGGGGTAGAGAGGAAGAAGACCGGAGCTCGCTCTCCTCGGGAGAAAAAAGAGAAGGTGAAGAAGAGAATAGGGTTTGGTCGTGGGGGGTATAGGGTGTTGGTGGTTTTGGTGAGGCGGGCATAGCAACGGATGATGTGAGGGTGTGCAGCGAGCGTCGGATGCGTGGGAGAGATCTGAACGGCTCATGATGTAAGCGGGTGATTCTGCTGTTGAGCAAGAGCATCAAATGTTGATGTGCAAGGCTGAGCGACCATCGGATGCAGGGTAGATCAAATCTAACGTCCTGGATGAGACGGACTCGGATCCGGTCACGGGTCGGAGATGGATAGCTTGGGCCCATGTCTTGTAGATGAGTTGCTACTTGTTGGGTTGCAAATCGTTGCGCGCGCGGGCTTCGCTTTCTCGCTCCATAGACACTTGCCTCCGAGTCTTCGCTCTTTGGATCCTCGGTTTCCCGGACTTTATTTAGTACCTAAAAACACAAAATTAATTAATACAATATTTATTCTTGAAAACAAAGAAAACACAGACTGGGATAATATCTGATTTCTGAGCACAAAAGATGAGTAAAATGCCAATAAAAAGGTGTATAAATATGCACTATTTGGCACTCATCAAATACCCCCAAACCTGAATTTTACTTGTCCTCAAGTGAAACAAAAATAAGAAATCCTAACTATACCCCCGTCGCAGTCTCTCGAATGAATTTAGCGTATGCACTAAGCCTTTAAACCCCTAGGTGTCCCTAGTGGACGAGTTGTAGTCTCGTGAGGGTTTACCGAGAGGTGTACCCACAAAACTTTCTCCAACTTCGAGTGTAAAAGAGTCTCAAGCATCCAAGAAGCTATGAGGACATAGAGTTTCGCATGCTAGTAATGTGAGTTAGAACTACCAAAGAACGCATTCTCATCCTTAAGTGCGAGAGCGAGAAGTAACCATACCATATGAAAGAATTCGGATTCGATTGTGATCATAAGCCTCGACTTCGCCTCACCATTAGGGTTTTATGATAATTGCACTCAAAAGATCGCTTTTTTAGTCTCTCATGTGTGCAGGCAGGAATAAAGAGAGAAATCCCGCACACGTTGTAGGTAAGAAGGATAACCTTCCGAAATAATTTGGAGACTCCACAAAATGTGGACAAAAAGAATCTTTTTCATGATCTCTAAGAAAGGAAATCAACCATTAGAAAGGGGTGGGAGTACTCACTTACCTTTTCACCCGATCGGCAATTAATATCACTCTCTCATAAGAACCATAGAAACGTCTTCAATCTTCTAAATCTTCACTTGTTGATGACGAACTTCTAAACTTCACAAAACTTGACAATTTTTTTAACTTTTCTACTCAAATTCCTTGTTGTTTGGATTTTTCTTTTTCAATTCTTCTTTACCATGGTGGTATCAAAACTAAGAAAATAAACTACAATATTTTTTTGATTTTTTTTTTTTTTTTTTTTTTTTTTTTTTTTTTGTGTTTACAATAAGTGAAAATAAAAATACAAATAACGAAACAACTAACTCCATGGACAAAGGACTTTAACACTCAATTTTCCCACAACTTGTATTGTCTTGATTTTATAAATTTTATTAATTCTCATCCTATTTTCTTTTCTTTGTTGCACATAAACCTTGGACTATATCAATTTTTCTTTCAATATTCTGATGATGCTCCATTTGTTGAAGATGATGTGTTTCTATGGGTCTTGCTGATTGAGAGAGAGAGTGATGCTAACTGCAAATCGATATTTAGAAGGATTTTTCATCTCTAAACGTCACCCTCATGATTGACAAAAACTAGCACTCAAGAGATCAAAAGTAGTGCTGAAAGTGGTGCGAAGTTGGGTAGCTCACCATTCCTACCCGGAATTGACGTATGGTGACACACACTCTAACAGCTTTTCTAGAAAGTTGCAAAAAATTGAAGGTTGGTGCCTCACTTGATGTCAAATGGGTAGTCTCCACTATGGGTGATCACAATTCTACTACCGAATATCTAAACAGCACCTAATTCGCTCTCCGGTATGGTTAAATCCAACTTTAACGCTCTAATCAACTAAGGAACCTGATTGTGTTTTCTAGTACTTCCAAATTCTGTTATTTCGGTCAGACTCTCTATGTAAACATAGCTAGAAGCATGCTAGTGACTCTAAAATCTCTAAAAGTTGGAGGTTTTTATTTGCAAAAAGTTTTGAATTTTTTTTTTTTTTTTTTTTTTTTTTTTTTTGAAAATAAAAGATTAAAAAGACTAAAAACTCTATATGCAAAAATATGCAAATGCAGCCCCAAACCTAAATCAAACATTGTCCTCAATGTGTCAACAGATAGGAAAAATTTAAACAGTCCCATACCATGAGAACTATGCTGAAAAGAGAAAAGGGAAGAGATTACCGGATGTCGTCGAGAGCAAGGTTAGAGCTTCATTCGTTAAGGCTAAAATCCAACATTCTCAGCGGAGATCATATCGGATTAGCACAATATATGCGCAAGACGACTCAACCGAATCAAGAAAGAAAAATTAAAAAGTCCTACCGGATTATATACAATGAAAATTTACCATACACTAACAATCTAAAGAGTTGAGGATCAACCCAAAAGACGGTGTGCAGAAATATCAACATTCTTACAAATATAACATGAAAATGGGCTTTGGTTTATGTGGGAATTTGGTTTGTTTGGGCTTTGGTTTGTTGGAAATGTACAGCCCAGAGGGACTGTGGGCTCAGTTTGGTTTAAATGGGATTTGGTTTATTTGGGCTTTGGTTGGTTCTTGTGGGATTCTTTGGTTTATTGGGATTAGTTGTTTCTCAGTGGGCTTCAGCTCAGATTATGTAAAGCCCAGGTTGTTGTCACAGCCCAGATCAAATGAATTTCATTTTGTACAAGGCCCAGTTATGTGCAAAGCCTAGAGAGATACAACCCACAAAAGAAAATGACACTTGATTCTAAGAGTAAGCCCAAAAGGTTGCTTTTTGCAGTTGTAAAGCCCAACTGAATAGGTGTATTTCAGCCGTATGATGTGGGCTTTGTCTCATGTAGAGCCCAGTGGGTGTGGGCTGAAAGTTTTGTGCACAAACAGCAAGTGTGGGATCTGCATAGGGCCAAAGCCACTGGCAGCTCGGGTTGGCAGGCTTACAGCCCAGGTATTTGCAAGCCCAGTGTGTGCAGAGATTGGCAAGTTGGCAGCCCAATTTGGCAGCAGCAGAAGTTGGCACAAACTCACAAAGATTTCACGTAATCCAACTACGTATGTGCTTTTGTTACTATACAACACAAGGGTGCAGATGGCTCTAGTTGCAGAGCCCAGGTTGGTTTGTGCTCAGGTTAGTCACAGCTCTAAGTGCAGCTCAGCACACAAGGTAGCGCAAGCTCACAAGAATGACAGACTTTCTCAAAGAACTAAGCACATGTGGCTGCTCCTATTGTCGAAACTACACAAAGACAAAGTTACAACAGATGCAAATAATGTGTATTCAAATGTCACGGGGCTGTCATTAATTTAGACTTCAAACAGCACAGCACAGGCAATTAATTTATACTTCAAACAGAAACACCCACAACACATCAAGAAAGAATAGCACTCAAACAACCAATGGTTTCGTCAAGACAAGGAGGCTACGCTCAATTGCATCAAAAGCCAGTTTTCAGGGTTTGTGCAAATGGATTCCAAATGTTGCACTGATTAGCCAAGGTACAGTTGCACATCTCAGAGGATAGCCCAAGCTGGGGTTATGCATGCAGACATAGGGTGTGCAGGGCTGTTAGGTCAATCTGTTCATTGTGACAAGAAGCTAAAGAGACTAAGTTGCAACTAGCTTGTGCACATGACAGATTATGGAGAGCACAATTTTGCGTGATGCAAGATTATGTGCAGATGATTATGCTTACTCATGATGTTCAACACTCATTCAAATGTTATAAGATTACACACAATGCTAAAACCAATCCACAAATGCAACAGTATCGATGGTGGTAATGCCTGTGTGGTATGCAACTCAAGGTGACTAGCTTGGCAATTGATCAAATGACAGGAAATCCATACAGGTTTGCAAATGTCTGGGTTATCTGGGTTGCTGCTCAAGCTCACAGCTTCAGGGGGCTGGAGCTCAGGGTATGCCAAATGAGTAATTGCACAGGGCACACACAATGTTTCAGCAGATAACACAGGGCACTACAATATGCTTGTTATGGCTTGGCTTCAAAGACACAAACATAACACTAGCTCGTGGTATATGTTCAATTGTTCACGAGTCAATCGGATCAGTTGACCTCAACCAATCCAGTTGATTTCAAAGGGGAATGCCGCAAACTTACAACTAAGTCATAACACAGCCTCACCAACCTTCAGGATGGAGGGCTGCACAAGTCGGGTTATGATACACAACTCATTGTGATCGCATTCATGCATACATTCATACAATTCAGCACACAGACATGGCGGAGCCACTCACCTGAATTGCAGTTTGCTCAGGGCTTTGTGAACTCAAGTTCTGCTTCTTGTCTTTCCTTCCTTTAGCTTTTGTAGCATGCACTGTGAGCTCAAACGGAATTTCTTATCCTCATAAATGTGCAGGTTATAGCAAGGAAAATGAATATTAACACTTAACACTTAACACAGGGAAAAGTGATGGCTATCATGGTTAATTGGACTGGCTGGGAACAAAAGTTACTAGTGACACTAAGATGCAAGATGTTATGGTTTGTAAAAGCTAAAAAGTTATGGGTTATGAGATGCAGATGGAGTTAAGATAGAGTAACTAAGATGCGATTAACAGGGTGCAGTACAATATGCTGAAATGCCACAGTTAAGCTAAGTTACACTACAATGCAGGGCTAAAAGTAGCAAATCAAGGTGAATATATACAGGAATAGATGAAAACTCAAAAGAAGACAAGAATGGATCCACAGTGGCACACGCTAAGTCCCAACAACGGCGCCAAAACTTGGTAGGCCCTGGAAAAGGGTTTATATTTTATGGCCTACTTGTGATAACCGCAAGTGCACGGCGTCTATCGGAGACGTGGCAGAAGTGCGGGTCGAACCACGAGACTTGTGGTGCTATGGTAATCTAAGGGCTTTACTTCTTCGAATTCCAGATGATATTGTGACACAAATATTGGTTTTGTTGCCGATACGGCTGAGTGTTTTGTGACTCTAAACTAAGGAAAAGAAAAATAAGTTATAACTAATGGGAAGCTACCAGGGCTGTTAGACTTCACCTCATATTCTATGCTAAGGCTAACATACTCCATTCATGTCTTATACCTCCCTTTGAAGGCCTCAGTGGAGGAATTTTTCAAAGAACTATCCTAATTCACTCCTAGTATAACTTGTCTTTTCACAAGTACAAATTATCACAAGCTCATTAGGTTTGTTGGCTAACTAATTACTCCTAAGTAATTCAACTGTTGTCTCTACTTCATTCCTAGTATAGTTTGTCTTATCACAGTACAAACTATCACAAATGCAATTGATCCATACAAAGATAAAATCACTCTTCTTAATTAAGCACAATAAGACACCAATTTTGACATGAGAACTCAACATAAGAACAGTGGTTTCATCAAACACCACAGGTGATGGAATTAAACATAATTAAGATGCAATTAAACTACAAATTGAAACTAAGTGGTGCACTGGCTAGCCCAGGCATGCCTCTAACATCCAAAGTTCCATTCTATTTATACATGCCCAAATACCCAAAACTTCAAACCCTAATTTATTTTTAAAATAGATATTAAATGGAAAACAAAACCAAGACACTCTCACCCATACTCTGAATCGCTTCTCCACCGTCACCGGCTCGAGAACGCCATGCATGGGTTTTTGGTTAAAATCCCTAACCCTAATTATCTCTAAACCTAGCTTCTAGGTTGATGAGAAGCTATGAAAGAGATAATTGAGAGAGAGAGTACTGCATGGGTGAGAGATGGAGTGGTGGTGATGGCTTTGTCAGGGAAGAAGGGAAGGTGGCGCTGCAGAGGGTTGGCCTGGGAGAGGAAGAAGAGCGAGAGAGTACACTGGCCGGGAGAAGAAAGAGAAGGTGAAGAGAATAGGGTTTGGTCGTGGGGGGTATAGGGTGTTGGTGGTTTTGGTGTGAGGCGGGCATAGCAACGGATGATGTGAGGTGTGCAGCGAGCGTCGGATGCGTGGGAGAGATCTCGAACGGCTCAGATGTAAGCGGGTGATTCTCGCTGTTGAGCGAGAGCATCAAATGTTGATGTGCAAGGCCGAGCGACCATCGGATGCGTGGTAGATCAAATCTAACGTCTGGATGAGACGGACTCGGATCCGGGTCACGGCCGGAGATGGATAGCTTGGGCCCATGTCTTGTAGATGAGTTGCTACTTGTTGGGTTGCAACTCGTTGCGCGCGCGGTCTTCGGCTCGCTCCATAGACACTTGCCTCCGAGTCTTCGCTCTTTTGGCTCTCGAGTTTCCTAGACTTTATTTAGTACCTAAAAATACAAAATTAATTAATACAAATATTTATTCTGAAAAACAAAGAAAACACAGAACTGGGATAATATCTGATTTCGGGAAAGCCTGAAAAGATGAGTAAAATGCCAATAAAAAGGTGTATAAATATGCACTATTTGGCACTCATCACCAAACTAAATTAGCCGCAACCAAAAAGCGCTGGACCTCGGGTAGAATCACAACATTGACCCAAGCTTTTATGATAGCAATGTCTTCTTCTTTAATACAAAGGCATTATTAACGCCGTTCTTACAAAAACCCCGAGATGAGATGAACCGAGATTTTCAGAGGAGATGGAAGGATATGAAGATAAAAATATAATGATTTGGTGTGTGTTGTTTGGCATTAAACAAGTGAATTTATTGGGAGTGAACTGTGATCACGTGACTTTAAATCACTTCCTGTAACTGGTAGTTGAAACATCTATTCGTCTTCATTTAACAGTTCTACATTAAAGTATTGAAGTGAGAGACTTGTGCGCTTTTGGAAATTGGTGGAATGAACCAAAAAAATTCTGGCATGTTAGTGACTTTAAATCACGTGGTTGACATGTTATTGAATTGTCTTTTCTTTTCTTTTAAATCACTTCCTTGACTTGTCTTTCACACCTTTATTATGGTGTTATATAAAGAGATGCATGAAGGAGTTTTGAACTATTTGAGACAATGTATTTGCCCAAAAAAATTAAAGTTGAAACTTCAATCAAAGGCAGCCATAGAAGTTAAAGGTATTTTTGTAATCAATTGAAGAAAAAAAACGAGCTTTACTGTTACTGGAGATGCATATGGAAATAAAATGAAATGGTTTTGGTGTGACATACTACAGGTTACCCATGCCTTTTAAAGTATCCAACTTAGTGAGTTATCTTGTCATGCCTTTATGTCACTACTGTTTTGTGAACTCGATATGAGAAGATGTATCTCTGCTATTGATATGTCATGAGTCATCACTTTTTATCACTATTATTTTCAAAACTAGCCATGAGAAGACGAAAAACGATTGCTATTGATATTTCCCGAAGTCATCACTTTCCGTCACTGTTGTTTCGAAAACTCGACATGAAGGCCAAAAGGGTTTTTATTGATATGTTTGAGTTATCGATTTTTGTCATTGTTTTTTTCAAAATTCGACATGAAAAGGAAAAAATCGATTGATATTGATGTTATCTGAGTCATCGCTTTTTCTCACTGTTGTTTTGAAAACTCGACATGAGAAGACGAAAAACGATTGTTATGATATGTTCGATCATCACTTTTCTCATTGTTGTTTTGAAAACTCGACATGAGAAGTCGAAAAGCGATTGCTATTGATATGTACGAGTCATCGCATCACATCAAGTTGTTAGAAAACTTGACAACAGTAGACGAAAAACGATTGCTATTGAGATTTCCTAGTCATCGCTTTCTATCAGTTATTTTTTCCCGAAAAATTGACATGAATAGACGAAAAGCGATTGTTGTTGAAAACTTGTCATGAAAAAATCTTATCTCTTTTATTGGTAAGATTGAGTTGTTCGAGGTGGTAATAAGCCAAACTAGGTCATGAATAGTAATTATGTATAGCTCTTTATCCACCCATTTTTCATAATGGCAAGACTTCCCTTATTGATTAGTATTTAAATTATGATTAGTGTTATTTTTATTAGATACCCTTGATTAGTTAAATTATTTTTTGATTTTAAATTTATTACTTTTTTTATTTTTCAAATATGTTTCTTAATTATTTTTTTTTTGAATTTCTTTCTTATCTCATAGCAAGGGAAAGTATTTCCCACAAATCGAGGTCTTATTTTTCGTATTTGCTTGATAGATTATTGTTTATGGGTAAAAATCGTTTCTGCCGATTTTGGTAAGTTCGGTAGGTGAGTGAGAAACTGGTTCAAACCCTAAACAAATGTGCTGCACGTGAGCACTTTATAGATTCGAGAGATCAATCTGTACAAGTCCGGCCTAAACCAAGAAATGGCCGTTCCGTGACTTGCTTTGGCCACAAAGTGGAGGAGAAGGGTTGATTTGGGGAGGGAAGCAAAGAAAGGTGTTGAGACCATAATAGTTCTGGGAGAGTAGTATCTCGACTTGTATCGTAAAGTGAAAGCTTAGGAAGCTTGCAAGAGATGAAAGCTTTTGGAGAGCTTGCAAAGTTGCCTTTCTCGAGAGTGTAGTATTTTTCTCCCGACCGAGACTTGTTGTCCGTGGAAATAGGTAAGACCTATTTATACAAGTCGAGATTGAAACGTGACCCTGGTCTCATGAAGGAAGAGAGTAAAGGGTGAAATAATGAGAGGAGGTGGTAACCGCATGGTGTTAATGGGTGAAAACGTTTTCACCATTATTTCCTCATTTATTTGACCGCTTTATTCCTTTTCACGCTTTCTTAATGTGAGCGTAGTGTACGCCGCAAGTCGGTGACCGCCAAACCAAAACCCCGGGAAAGCATCCCCCTTGTGTTGATGTCTCGAGTGTTGGTTGCATCTTGAGTGCAAGTGGTGTCGCTAGGGGCGCATGTGGCATGTGCCAATGACGTGTGTGGAATGCCTTGGTGGTAGGTTGCACGGTTTGCAAGTTAGGCTACCAAACAGCGTGTGTGTTTGGCATGTGCCAATGGCATGTGCGGAATGCCTTGGTGGTAGGTTGCACGGTTTGGCTACCAGTTGTTTGGCTACCAATGGCATGTGGAATGCTTGGTGGTAGGGGTTGCACGTTTGTGTTGGCATGTGCCAATGGCATGTGTGGGAATGCCTTGGTGGTAGGTTGCACGGCTTTGGTAAGAAAAGCTACCAATGAGCATGTTGGCATGTGCCAATGGCATGCGTGGCCGTTAGGGCCGTGGCTTTGGTAAGAAAAGCTACCAAATGAGCATGTTGGCATGTGCCAATGGCATGCGTGGCCATGTTAGGGCCGTGGCCTTGGTAAGAAAAGCTACCAAATGCCGAGCATGTTGGCATGTGCCAATGGCATGCGTGGCCGTTAGGGCCGTGGCCTTGGTAAGAAAAGCTACCAGCGAGCATGTTGGCATGTGCCAATGGCATGCGTGGTCGTTAGGGCCGTGGCCTTGGTAAGAAAAGCTACAAATGAGCATGTTGGCATGTGCCAATGGCATGCGTGGCCGTTAGGGCCGTGGCCTTGGTAGGAAAAGCTACCAAGGCGAGCATGTTGGCATGTGCCAATGGCATGCGTGTGGCCGACTTGGCCTAGGTTGCATGGTTTGTAAGCCTAGGGCGCTATATTTGGCATGCGCCAATGGCATAGCGTGCTTGGAAATATGGCTTGTGGTACATGTTGGCATGTGCCAATGGCACGTACGGCCATGTTGACCTAGTTGCACGTTTTGCAAGCCTAGGGCGCTATATTTGGCATGCGCCAATGGCATAGCGGCTTGGAAATATGGCTTGTGGTACGCGTTGGCATGTGCCAATGGCACGTACGGCCATGTTGACCTAGTTGCACGTTTTGCAAGCCTAGGGGCGCTATATTTGGCATGCGCCAATGGCATAGCGGCTTAGTTTGGCATGGTTGCCAATGAGTGCGATATGTAGTTTGGTTTTGGCGTTGCCATGGTGCGCGCGGCTTGGTTTTGGCATTGTTGCCATGGTGCGCATAGCGGCTTTGGTTTTGGCATTGTTGCCATGGTGCAGCGGTGCAGGTTTGGCGCTTGGCTTGGCATTGTGTGCCATGGTGCGCAGTGTGCGGCTTGGTTTGGCATTGTTGCCATGGTGCGCAGCTGTGCGCGCTTGGTTTGGCATTGTTGCCATGGTGCGCAGCAGCGCGGCTTGGTTTGGCATTGTTGCCATGGTGCGCTGCAGGCGGCTTGGTTTGGCATTGTTGCCATGGTGCGCAGCTGGCGCGGCTTGGTTTGGCATTGTTGCCATGGTGCGCAGCGGGCTTGGTTTGGCATTGTTGCCATGGTGCGCAAAGCAGCGGCTTGGTTTGGCATTGTTGCCATGGTGCGCAGAAGTGCGCTTGGTTTTGGAATTAGGGTTCGTGGTCGAAAACCCTAACTGGGTATTTTGAAAAAATACCCCTATTAATTATTTACACCGAAAGTTAAATGCTCTTAGTTAATGTGTTGCGGGTAACACTAGGTCATGGGGTTTTACGATTTTACCCTTTGTTTAAAAACCACCATCAACATTAAGTCCCCGCTAGCTCTTTAACAGGGGCTTTGTTGCGAGGTAAGCATAAGATGGTGACAAACTATCAACAAAGAAACCGTAAAGAGAATTGAGGAGGCTTGTCTGCCCTTTTATAAATAGGATTTGGAATCCTTGCCTCTGGTAGTTTTGCACAAATCGGGAGGTCAGGCACAATTGGTGGGGCCTGGGGCGACGTTGGGAAGTTGGGCGACGTTGGGAAGTTGGCGTGAGTTGGGAAACTGAGTGCGCTAGCTGGTGGGACCGGCGCAAGGTGTGGAAGCTGTATGTGCTTGCAGGCGTGACTTGGGAGGCCATTGGGAAGTCGGCACAATTGGTGGGGGCCGGTGCATCTTGGGCGACGTTGGGAAGTTGGCGAGTTGGGAAACCGAGCGTGCTAGTCGGTGGACCGGCGCAAGGTGTGGAAGTCGTGCGTGCTTGTTGGCGTGACCGATGTAAATAAGGAGGGAGTTTCTTCGTATAGCAAAGTTTCCTTATTTTGCCTTTCCTTCACGCGCGCTTCAATTAGGGCATCGTCCATGCCAAAAATCTGGAAGCGTTATGTCCCTCATTGCTTCCTTTCCTTTTAAGGTTCCGTATTCATACCCAACGCAACCGCATCATCTCCCTTGTTTGAGAGGGGTTCTTCTTGTTGGTTTCTCTTTTCTTTGCCTAGAGACGAATCATCCTCCAAACAGTGAGATTCTCCAAGTGAAGGCGCGAGATCTGACTCTTGCGAAAACACCCCGACTAGGGTTATTCGGGCTAAGAAAATCATATCGGTATGTTTTCTTCTTCTTCTCTGTTCATGTTATCCTCTTTTATATGCGTATAGATAGGATGGAACTTGATCATTTTCCCATTCTTTGCAGTGTATGATGGGACCTTCCAGGGATGGCCGTGCCTTTAACTTTTCGGAAAAGGACTTCAGAATTGGCGCAGATCAATCTTCTTCTCTTGAGGAGGCATTGGTTGGGATTGAGTCCTTGCTCCATGAAGCTAGTGAAATTGTTAAGGACCTCCCTTCCATCTATCCCCACGAAGAACATGTACATGCTCGACTCTCTTGGGTTCAAGTGAGCGTGGAGGAGAGCGCCATGATTCTTGATTTTGATGCGGGTGAATCGAAGAACTTTCTTCGAAATGTCAATGAGAAAACCTTTGAAGGAGCATATGATGGAAACGAAATAGCCTTTGAAGTTGATGCCAAAGGTGTTGTTGGTAATACCAGAGAGGTCATGGTGGCGTATGCTGGAATGGTCATCGGGGAGGACACTTGTCGCCGCTCGTGGCTCGCTTCGGATGGGATGTTGAGGTTGCCGATGCTAAAACCGTTGAATGGAACCTTTGTTGCCCGGAGGATTGCTGGGGAAAGTGTTTGAAGATAGCTTTGCCCGAAGGGACTTGTGCTCCACCCTTCGAGGGCTAGTTCCTCCCTTTTGTTATTTCTGTTAGCTGCTTAGTTCCCCTGATGCCTCCTCTTTTTTTTTTTTTTTTTGGTAAACTCATCTTTTCCTTCTTCTTCATCAGTAAACATTTTGCTTCATATATATTTTTGAAAGAGGTTGTGGTATGATGGCTCTGCAGTGGTTTTCTGGGTTTATCTGATGTATTTCTCTGATATCCGGAGAATTTGCTTGGAAAAAGATGTATATTTTTTTATTTTATTTTTTTGACGGAAGGGAATCCCCAGGGAGAAATACAAACGGTGTATTCATCTTGGGGAAGTACAACTACTAAGAGGAATTGTTAAAGGAAATACTGAAAAAGAAAAGGAGTAAATGGGAAGTACAGCCCCCCTTTTTTTTTTTATGGATTGGATTCCTTGAGCCATCACGAGTGAATTATCACGCCTTCAGGTGTGACTGCATTGATGAGCTTGCAATATCCTCCCAAAAGGGTATCCGCAACCGTGATACGGCTCTGCCTTCTCCTTCACCGGGCAAATCCATTTTTACCGTCATCTTCCCAACTTGAAACGTGCTTTCTTTGACCACTACATCTCCAATTGAAAACGGGTTCGTACGTCGTGCAACCGTTTGAGTCTTGGCTTCGTTGGCTTCAATAGAAGTTTCCAAGCTTCTTGCAAAGTGTTCAAATGGTCCAGCCTCCCATTCGCATTTCTTGACAAATGTCGTGCGCAATCGCGCCGAGTCCCCATGACGGAAAGGGGGAAGGAAAGACTGGTTGCGAAAAGGTTGCTTGGTCGACTTACTTGCATTTGAAAACCATGAGCTAGCGCCAACGGGTCTTCTCCGATGTCCGGGTTTCTTCGCAGTTTGTTGATGCGATAACCAAAGGGATGATTTGTTGAATTTCCTTCGGGCGTGGACGCTGGCGAGGGCGCACATCCAATTTCGCTTTGTTGTCGAGCACCCATAAACGTCCCAATATCATGTCGTGATCTAGTTCTTTGACAATATGGAATTTGCTATGTGTTATAGCTGCCTCCCATCTCGATCTCTAAGTTGATGTAGCCATGCGCGTTCAAAGCTTCTCCTCTCAAGTCCTTAATCACGGACGGGGAATAGGTAGCGTCTTGTTTTGTAAATCCCGCCGCCTTCAGTCTCTGAAAGTAATGATGTTGTGGTAGGAGGCCGTGTCGATGAGCGTGTCGTCAAATTCGTTACCTCTTAAACGGGACGTGGCCGCAGTCCCCGCCTCCGCTCGCCGTTTGGGAAGCTTGGGCCCTTGGCGTGGATTCCGAGGAGAGAAAAGCCGTTTGCCTGGATACAACACGATTGAGAGCTGCGAAAATATCTTGGCGCTAAACCTTGGAAAGATAGAGAATTTCGCATACATGTCGCATCATGGATTGTACAGTCTCGTGTACGAGTCCCCGAGGAACCGCAGCTTTCTTATTGGTAGTGGGTCTCGATGCACTCTTTCGTCTCCTAGTTGGAGTTCTCCCCGCTTCTATCCTTTCTTTGAAAATATGCTTTAGTCTGTTGCAATCGCTAGTCGGGTGGTGAACGAACCCGTGGTAATGGCAATATTTGGGGTTCGCCATCTCACCTCGCCAGTGGCAGTCTCGAGCGGTGGCAATCCGATGACATCATCTTGAACCTGTGCTTCTAGGAGGTCAATCACCTCCTCGATGGGGAATGGGAAATCAAGGGTATTTCCTTCTGGTCTCACGATGTCGCACAGAGTTTTAGTGACGATCTTCCGTTGCGAGGGTTCCCGTTGCGCCCCTGGCGCTTCACGTTTCTACCGGTGGCTCGTAGTTGCGGCTTTCCTTTTTCCTCTTTCGTTTACTATGTTCACGGAGGATGAGCCGCATTAAATTGTTTGCTGATGAGGCGTCTACTCCCGCGGGTTTCGCGCGTCTTCGGTTCGAGTTGGCCTAGTTCTTTCCAAGAATGCCGGTGCTGTTGTTGCGATCGTCCGCGGCTTCATGGAGTTCGGAGAACGTTTGGAAACGCAAGTTTTCTAGCAGTGGCGCGGTAGATTGGAACCATACCATTGATGCATGCGTTCACCAATTGTTGCTCTGGCCACGTTTGGGTCGTGATGAAAGTGCTTGAACCCCGAACCTTTGACGAAATCATTCGGATGTTCGTTATCCCACCGGTACATTCTTCCGAGGTCCGAAAAGTAACTTGTTCGTACACGAAGAAGTATTTCTTGTAAAACGCAAAGACCATGCTACTCCAGCTTGGGAATGCCGCTCGGTGGGATGTCGTTGTACCATGTATACGCCCTTCCAAAGAAGTGATTTTGAGAATTCCCTTAAACGAAGAACGTGATTATATTCATGTTCACCTAGGGATTCCAGAAACGAGAAACATGCTCACGTGCATTCCCACCATCGTACAGGTAAATTGAGGAGAAGAGTACCCCCTTGGGAGAGGGATTCTCTCAGATTTCGGATGGGTAAGGGGGGTTGGTGATGATGCACGTCCAACTCATCATTCTTGATTCTTGGTTGCAGAGGAGTTGTTCCAAATCTTCTCTCGTGACAAAGTTATGGCTGATTTCTTTCCAACGGGATTCTAGTGCGAGTTTCCTCATCCATGGAGGCGTGCTCCGCCGAGGTGCCGGCGTCGGGGTTGTTGGAGACGTTCCTAAATGGCTCGAGGGCGCGACTCACGTGGTAGTCGTTCTGTCGTGGTCTTGAGAAAGATGAGTACCTCCTTCGTGCTGAAACCATATCTGTCTCCTGGCTCGCGAGCATCTCTTGTCGTTCCATCGATCGATGGTGACGTAAGGGCGACTTCCTCTTGTCCCTCCGGCTTTCTCGTCCCGTCGGCGGGGTAGTTGGGATCTTGGTCGTGGACGGAGGCGCCATGCTAGACGAAGCATTTGGGGTCGTGGCGCGGCTCTAGCCCCGGTGATCGGTGGCGCGACACCCGAAAAGATATTTTCGTTGCCGTGATTAGAGGGTTGTGCAGAGACGCTAGAGGAGGCAGCGGCTCGGCCCCGGTGATTGGCGGTGTTACACTTGAGGGAGTGCATTCGATGTTGTCGTTGTCGCCGGTGACGTAACAACGTTATTGGGAGAGATGCTAACATCGGGGTGCGTTCGTGGCCGGTGTTCTCTGCAGCCGCTCCGGACCCGAGTTCCACCATGTTGGGATTTGACGTTCGGGAAAACGAAATCAGAGTCGGAGTTGGTATTGTAACCGATAGATCAATCCTCCCGCTCGTGGTCGCCAATTGTTTATGGGTAAAAATCGTTTCGCCGATTTCGGAAATTCTAGGTGAGTGAGAAACGGTTCAAACCCTAAACAAATGTGCCGCACGTGAGCACTTTATAGATTCGAGAGATCAATCCGTACAAGTCCGGCCTAAACCAAGAAATGGCCGTTCCAGACTTGCTTCGGTCACAAAGTGGAGGAGAAGGGTTGATTTGGGGAGGGAAGCAAAGAAAGGTGTTGAGACCATAATAATTCGGGAGAGTAGTATCTCGACTTGTATCGAAAGTGAAAGCTTAGGGAAGCTTGCAAGAGATGAAAGCTTTTGGGAGAGCTTGCAAAGTTGCCTTTCTCGAGAGTGTAGTATTTTTCTCCCGACCGAGACTTGTTGTCCGGTGGAAATAGGTAAGACCTATTTATACAAGTCGAGATTGAAACGTACTCCCGGCCTCATGAAGGAAGAGAGTAAAGGGTGAAATAATGGGAGGAGGTGGTAACCGCATGGTGTTAATGGGTGAAAACGTTTTCACCATTATTTCCTCATTTATTTGACCGCTTTATTCCTTTTCACGCTTTCTTAATGTGAGCGTAGTGTACGCTGCAAGCCGTGACCGCCAAACCAAAACCCCGGAAAGCATCCCCGCTTTGTGTTGATATCTCGAGTGTTGGTTGCACCTTGAGTGCAAGTGGTGCTGCTAGTGGCGCATGTGGCATGTGCCAATGACGTGTGCGGAATGCCTTGGTGGTAGGTTGCACGGTTTGCAAGTTAGGGCTGCTAGTTAGCGTGTGTGTTTGGCATGTGCCAATAGCATGTGCGGAACGCCTTGGTGGTAGGTTGCACGGTTTGCAAGTTAGGCTACCAGCGTGTGTGTTTGGCATGTGCCAATGGCATGTGCGGAATGCCTTGGTGGTAGGTTGCACTGCTTTGCAAAGTTAGGCTACCAAATGAGCATGTTTGGCATGTGCCAATGGCATGCGTGGCCGGTAGGGCCGTGGCTTTGGTAAGAAAAGCTACCAGCGAGCATGTTGGCATGTGCCAATGGCATGCGGGCCTTAGGGCCGTGGCTTTGGTAAGAAAAGCTACCGACGAGCATGTTGGCATGTGCCAATGGCATGCGTGGCCGTTAGGGCCGTGGCTTTGGTAAGAAAAGCTACCAACAGCATGTTGGCATGTGCCAATGGCATGCGTGGTCGTTAGGGCCGTGGCTTTGGTAAGAAAAGCTACCAGCGAGCATGTTGGCATGTGCCAATGGCATGCGTGGTCAAGTAGGGCCGTGGCCTTGGTAGGAAAAGCTACCAACAGCATGTTGGCATGTGCCAATGGCATGCGTGGCCGTTAGGGCCGTGGCCTTGGTAAGAAAAGCTACCAAGAGCATGTTGGCATGTGCCAATGGCATGCGTGGCCGCCGTGGCCTTGGTAGGAAAAGCTACCAATGAGCATGTTGGCATGTGCCAATGGCATGCGTGGCCGTTAGGGCCGTGGCCTTGGTAAGAAAAGCTACCAGCGAGCATGTTGGCATGTGCCAATGGCTAGGGCCGTGGCCTTGGTAGGAAAAGCTACCAAAGGGAGCATGTTGGCATGTGCCAATGGCATGCGTGGCCGTTAGGCCGTGGCCTTGGTAAGAAAAAGCTACCTCGAGCATGTTGGCATGTGCCAATGGCATGCGGGCATAGGGCCTGGCCTTGGTAGGTAAAGCTACCAATGAGCATGTTGGCATGTGCCAATGGCATGCGTACGGGCCGTGGGCTGCTGGTAAGAAAAGCTACTAATGCGCATGTTGGCATGTGCCAATGGCATGCGGGCCATGTTGGAATATGGCTTTGGTGAAAAGCTACGGCGCATGTTGGCATGTGCCAATGGCATGCGTGGTCGTTAGTGGTGGGCTTGGTACTACCAAATGCATGTTGGCATGTGCCAATGGTCATGCGGGCCCTAGGTTGCATGGTTTGTAGCACAGCGGCGCTTTTGGCATGTGCCAATGGCATAGCGGCTTGGAAATATGGCTTGTGGTACGCGTTGGCATGTGCCAATGGCACGTACGGCCATGTTGACCTAGTTGCACGTTTTGCAAGCCTAGGGCGCTATATTTGGCATGCGCCAATGGCATAGCGGCTTGGAAATATGGCTTGTGGTACGCGCATGTGCCAATGGCACGTACGGCCATGTTGACCTAGTTGCACGTTTTGCAAGCCTAGGGCGCTATATTTGGCATGTGCCAATGGCATAGCGGCTAGTTTGGCATGGTTGCCAATGAGTGCGATATGTAGTTTGGTTTTGGCATTGCCGCCATGGTGTGCGCAGCGCGCGCTTGGTTTTGGCGTTGTTGCCATGGTGCGTAGTGTGCGGCTTGGTTTGGCATTGTTGCCATGGTGCACAGCAGTTTGGTTTGGCATTGTTGCCATGGTGCGCAAAGCAGCGGCTTGGTTTTACATTGTTGCCATGGTGTGCAGCAGAAGGCTTGGTTTGGCATTGTTGCCATGGTGCGGAGTGTGCGGCTTGGTTTGGCATTGTTGCCATGGTGCGCAAGCAGTGCGGCTTGGTTTGGCGTTGTTGCCATGGTGCCAGCAGCGCGCTTGGTTTGGCATTGTTGCCATGGTGCGCCAGCAGGGCTTGGTTTGGCATTGTTGCCATGGTGCGTGTGCGGCTTGGTTT
>JAJJWW010019052.1:0-74947 GCA_023531295.1 Papaver armeniacum | reverse complement strand
TAGTCATAGGAGATGCAACAAGCATAGGCGGGGAGACGAACCTTCTGACGATTAATCAAATTCAACATGTACATCTCGATAAAACTAAATAAAGTGAGGTATCTTTGGCAATATATTTTGAAATAATCGGAGTTACTGAAGTTAAAAGAAAATGAACGTTCGGACAGTCATAGGGCCTGGACGAGCTTGGGTATACGACTAGGGTTAATTAATTCTTTGACTTTAATTAGACGCATTTGTACAAATAGACCCCCTCATGTGGTTAAATTCAATCCTTGTGCGGTACGACTAGGGATGATTAATTCTTTGACTTCAATTAGACACAACAGTACAAATAGCCTCCCTCACGTAGTTCAATTCAATCCTTATACGAATTCACGAGCAGCTAAACTGGAATATATTAGTTCGAGATTACAAAGAGCAATGAAGCTTTCACGTGCATAATTAGTAACGCCATGGTCGAGAATAAGTCGCGAACAAGTACTCGTCGTTGCGGAGGAAACCGTTTTAGTTACTGCTTTAATTATAACTTAGACCTTAAACTGTTACCAACAGGTGGAATGAAATGCACCCAGAAAGAGAATATTAAAAGGCCTCTATGTAAAACTTCATAAAGTAAAAAGGTTTTCTCTCTTTTTTCTTCTGCAAAACTGTTTTTTCCTTTTAATTATCAGAAACTTCCATTCTACATATTTTTGTCTCTTCAACTATAGATCTACCCGACCCGATGCACCAATCGATGCTACAATTTGGGCCTTAAAACTAGGAAAATGCACGTCCATTTTCCCTTGTAAGCATGCTCGTGGAACATGATACAAATAACTTAGCTTCCACACCGTTCCAACTTACCATAAAACAAGGTTATAAAGCCTTGGAGGCTCTGGCTGATGCATCTTGCATGCATCACTGGCCTTTGAGTCCCTTCTAAGCATAAAACATGCCTTGAACTTACACATATTCCATTACGGCCTATTTCTAGCTTCTTTACTTAACTCAGGCATTGCTGAAAGCATGCATTGGTCTTGATCGTGCCAAGGATGCATCAATCAGTCTCATGCCGTACTTTCCTTAGGCTTATACTTGCATATTGATGTAACTTACTTTCCATGCCATGCCCAATGCGCCATTGGTACATTCCTACATCGAACGCCTTGATAGAAAGTATGAGCATTCGAGGAATAGAATGCAACTCGCCTCATCAAGTTTAGCCACAATCATCTCTTGCATTGCAATACCGAGCCAGATGATATGAGAGGCCAATATGCCGCAATCATATCTCAATTAGATGATATGAGCGACAAAGTGCTGGACCGGTAATGATGCAACTCATTGCGGCTGCCTACGTACCCTTCCCTACTCTAAAGGGATCAAGCATAAACCTTACGTCATCCCCGAAGGGACAAGCAACTTAATCCTCGTTTGCAAGGCCGTGGCCAAGCAATAATGGTAATGGCCTAGTCCGTATAGGACGTTCCGTCAAAATGAATTTCATTAAGAAAAATTGTTGTCATAACATGCTTTAGATTTCTGGCTTCTTATTTTCTTTGAATAAATATTATTCATGGCTACTTCATGCCGTTTGGTGTTTTATGACGTTGTTATAGCGATTTATCATATCCTTAGGATAGTTATGATGGAATATGATGATAGAATCAAAGATATGGATATGTTGAAGAAAATTTCTTTCACCAAATATTGTCTTAACAGTCTCATGTTGGACGAAATTCTTTTCCGGTAATCTCTCAGACAATGACTTTCAGGAAACTTCCGCCATCAGTGATTTTCTTTGCGAGAAAATTTGGAAAATCTCAAGCTTCTTATGCAAGATTCAATTATTTATGTGGAAGGTTATCTAGGTTAGTGCTAGAAGAACATTGGGATACCAGATTCTTAATTTTGATACAACTTCTCTAATGGTTGAGGCAAAAAGGAAAACTCAAATAATTAAAGATCTATATCTTATTGATGGAATAATTGAAGGAGATGCAGATAATATTGAGAAAGCCATTTTGGGGAATGATCAAAGGTTCCTTGGAGATTCAAGGATTCAGTTAGATACTTCCACTATTAAATTTCATATAGATCAAAGAAATCATATTATAGATTGGTTGTATCAATGTGCAACATACAATAATGTAACAAAATGGTGTGTATTCTACCACTTATGTAACAATCCAAACATCAATTTGAATAAGGTATTTTAATAAATATTTCTTAGGGAGTTTTTTTTTTTTAAGCCCCTCATTCCATAAAAAAGAAGAAGCATGCACCGACAACGAGGGGAAATACATTTACACAGGAGAATTTACTCACCCCGCATATGTTTTTTACAGTCTATATGCAAGCAAGCTATATAGTGTAGCACATATAAAGAGATAGCAAACTAGTTGCTAGGATTGTGAGGATAGTTTAAGTTTCGTAAGGAACTTAGTTAAAATCTGATTCAAGGATCAAGATTCTAAGGTTGTAAGATTGATAATCAAATTTTATAATAAGATGTGTCTCTAAACAAGAAGGCATAGCCTTTAAATTGGTTCACAAGAACCAACTAAACATAAAAGAAAAGGAAATCTAAACAAACTAGGAAATAAAAGGACTTGCAAGGCAAGTAAACTAAACAGACACACGGGATCAACTGTAATAGTTGATATAAACGCATGGGATCAACTGTAATAGTTGATACGTACGCCAAGATCAACAGTCATAGTTGATACGAAGCAAGGGATCAACAACCATTGTTGATACAGATAAAGATGTACTACATCAGTCCCCCCTTATTGAAAATAACTCGCCCTCGAGTTAATGATTAGAAAGAACTTCATTCTCTCCATAAAATGTAAATATTTCTTGCACATTGAAGATATTAGAGATGTTCCAACTTGATGGAAGATCAATAACATATGCATTGGCACCGATTTTCTTCAAAATCTTGAATGGTCCATACTTCTTCATCTTGGTCTTGTTGTAAGTACCAGTAGGAAATCTTTTTTTTCTGAGATGAATCATAACCAATTCTCCTTCATCAAAAGTCTTAAGTTTTCTATGTTGATTTGCATCCTCCTTGTACTTGTCATTAGAATCTGCAAGCTTTGACTTGACTTCTTGATGTATGAGTGAAGCTTTCTCAATAAAGTTATCTTCCTTAGTATTTGATTTACGCAGCTTGGGAAGCACCACCAAATCCAAAATATGACTAGTAACTTTAGAATAAACAATTTCAAAAGGTATCTTACCTGTGGATCGATTGACTGAAGTGTTATAAGCAAATTCCATATTTGGAAGGAGATTATCCCATTGTTTCTCTTTCCCTCCAATAACCTTGGCTCCAATCAGATTTCCTAAAGATCGATTAACCACTTCAGTTTGTCCATCTGTTTGAGGGTGAGAAGTTGTACTACACTGAAGTTTAGTTCCCAAACGCATCCATAAAGACTTCCAAGAGTAACTCAAAAACTTAGTGTCTCGATCAGAAGTAATTCTCTTGGGAATTCCATGCAAACATACTACTTCTTTGAAAAATAAATAAGCAACATTGGAGGCATCTGTTGTTTTCTTGCATGCTATGAAGTGAGCCATTTTTGAGTAACGAACAACAACCACCATAATAGAATCATTCCTCCTGGCAGTACGTGGTAAACCAAGCACAAAGTCCATGTTAATATCCACCCAAGGAGCATCAGGAATTGGAAGTGGAGTATACAAGCCTGTGTTTTGAATATTCCCTTTAGACTGCTGGAAAACCATGCATTTTTGTACATACTTCTGAACGTCCCTTTTAATTGAAGGCCAAATATAACGTTCCTCAACCAAAGCAATGGTTTTATCACGTCCAAAATGTCCTCCCAGGCCACTTCCGTGTAATTCTTGGATCAAATGAAGACGTAAAGAACATTGTGGTATACATAAACGATTTCCTTTAAAAAGAAAACCATCTTGAATAAGATAATAATCAACACTTCCTGTTAAAGAACCACACTTTTCCCAGAGTTTCTGAAATTCTTTGTCTTCACCATACAGATCTTTTAAGAAATCAAAATCTAAACTCTCATGTTTGAGAGTAACAAGAAGATGAGCTCTTCTACTCAAAGCATCAACAACTTGATTAAGTTTTCCACTCTGATGTTTAATAGAAAATGTGTACTGATTGATAGTAGATAACCACCTATCATGCATTCTATTGACCTTTGCTAAAGTTTTCAAAAACTTAAGAGCCTGATTATTAGTATTGACAACAAACTCACTGCGAATAAGATAAGGATGCCAGTTTTTAAGAGCTTGAACAAGAGCAATTAATTCTAACTCATAAGTAGACCACTTCTTCCTTGTATCCGAATTCTTTTCACTGTAGTATGCAATTGGATGTCCTTCTTGAGATAATACAACACCTATACCAACAATAGAAGCATCACAGTGGATCTCAAAAGGTTTATCAAAATTTGGCATGGCAAGAACAGGAGCGCTACACAACTTTTCTTTGAGTAGATTAAAGCTTTTATCTGCTTCTTCAGTCCATTCAAAAGTATCACGCTTCAAACAATCTGTCAAACCAGCTGCAATAGTGCTAAAATTCCTCACAAATCTTCTATAAAAAGATGCTAAACCATGAAAACTGCGTACTTCTCGTATAAATGTTGGAGTAGGCCAATCAACGATTGCTTTGATCTTAGAATCATCCATAGAAATACCATAATCTGACACAACATAGCCTAAAAAAAGTGACTCTGTTTGTAAAGAATGTGCACTTCTTTAAGTTCACATACAAAATATTGTCTTGGAGTGCCTTTAAAACTTGAGATAAATGTGTAAGATGTTCTTCCTCATTGTTGCTAAAGATTAAGATGTCATCAAAATAAACAATGACAAATTTTCCAAGAAAAGTTTGCAAAACTTGGTTCATGAGACGCATAAAAGTGCTAGGAGCATTAGATAAACCAAAAGGCATTACTAACCATTCATATAAGCCCTCTTTTTTCTTGAATGCTATCTTCCACTCATCACCTTCACGGATACGTATTTGATGATATCCACTACGTAAATGAAGCTTTGTAAACACTTTAGCACCAGAAAGCATATCAATCATATCATCAATTCTTGGGATGGGAAACCTATATGGTATAGTAACTCTGTTTAAGTCTCTACAGTCTATACACATACGATGTCCACCATCTTTCTTGTCTACTAAAAAGGCAGGGCTAGCACATGGACTTTTGTTGAGTCTAATTGAACCTTTTTGTAACAAATCATCAACCTGTCCTTGTAAAATTTCATGCTCCTTAAGACTTAACCTATAATGAGGATGATTAGGAATAGATGCTCCAGGGATAAAATATATCTGATGTTGTAAATCTCTCAGTGGAGGTAAAGTAGTGGGTAACTCATCAGGAAATAAGTCATCAAAAGAAGATAATAAAGGTTGTACCTTAACTGGAATTTCCACCATTGGCTTAGTAACTTCATGAGAACTCAGAGAATGAGTTTTCTGTAAAGAATGAACAATGGTAGCAACTAACACATTGGTCTTCTTGTCTGCTGGCTCTTTTAGCGAAATAGAAGATTGTAAAGTCATAAAACTTTAGTAAAACCTCCATGAACAAAAGTATAAGTATTCTCATAGCAATTATGAACATCACGAATGTCATATTGCCATGGTCTTCCCAACAATAAGCTTGCTGCATTCATGTTAATAACATCACATAAAGCATAATCTGAATATCCAGGGAAAGAAAACTTTACTAAACATTGATGAGTGATTTACTGAGTGGAAGAGTTGTTTATCCAACCAACTGAATACGGTTTTGGATGAAGAGTAACAGGTAAACCAAGTTTCTCAACTAATTGTGCAGAAACATAGTTTTTTATATTTACACTGTCAATGATCATGTTACAAAGCTTCTCGTCAATGCTACAATGAGACTTGAAAATATGATGTCTTTGTGTAAGACATAGTTCAGTGATTAATACTGGTCGAATTACCCCAAGAAAATCTGCATCATAGGTCTCATGTTCTTGTAAATAAGTAAATTCATCGTCTCCAAATGCAACATCCTCTTGTGTTTCATCTTGAGTTTCATCAATGTAAGCATGAAACTTGCGACAATCACTAGAAGTATGACCAGTTTGGTTGCACTTGTTACATCTATCCCCTCGAAATTTTGAATAAGGATTAGAAGGTTTAGTTAAAGGAGGAAATTGTTGTTGAAACTTATTACCTCTAGTATTGTGAGCAACATCTCGTGGTTGAGTAGCCTGAGGTGGCTTAGCAGATGGAATATGAAAAGGCGAGGGTACCCAAATATACCTCAAGCTAAAACTTTTCCTACCTATAAGTCCTTTCTCCGAAAGTGATTGTCTATGGACTGAGTCGAGACAATACAACTAATCGGTTCACACTTCGTGTGATCGTCTATGGATACGAGATCGAGACAATACAAAAACGAAGTATGTTTACTTGATACAAAGGTTCAGACTTAACCAAACACAATTATAAAGGAATTAACGTTTGTGTGATTTACAACAATACAACAACGAAGGATTGCTTATCAAGTAAATAGGAATTAACGTTTGTGTGATTTAATTTAATTATAATAAAAAAATTATAATGCGGAAAATAAAAGTAAATGACACAGCAATATTTTGTTAACGAGGAAACCGCAAATGCAGAAAAACCCCGGGACCTTGTCCAGAATTGAATACTCTCAGGATTAAGCCGCTACACAAAATTACACCTAACTTCGTATAGTTGAGACCAAGTAACTAACCCTATAGTTCACTTAGTTTCATCTGTATTCACACGCCTTCGACTTGTGAATAAGTCACGTACTTGGAACAATTCCTTTGGTTCGTATTCCAAACAGTAAAGGAACAACAAATCTGTTTGGTATCAACTCTATTCAACCAAGTGATATGAGTCGGACAAAGGCTCTTCTGTTTATCTTAACATAAACTCCTTCGTCGGGTCCTTAGATCTATCTTATGTTCAATCACCCAAAGATAATCGTTTAAGATTAAGCCAATCAATACCTTTAATCACAAGGAAACGTATTGATGCCGATCTACTCAATTAATCAATCCAATCTACCACAAGGATAAACCGATTATTAATTGGATCCACTTTTACCGAAACAAGTATTGTGCACACCAAAGATTATAAAACCCAAGTCAGATCTTCAATATCTTCTTTTTCTTCAAATCTTCTTAAATCTTCAATAAAAACCTGCACACAATCACTTGAATCTCTTGTGATCAATCACGCCGAACGGAGTCATTTAACAATGGATTATCACAAGATCGTCTTTAGAACTAACAACGATCTAAAGATCCTGTCGAAACTCTGAACTAGTTTGAGTGAATCTTATATCAAAAGAGAAGATTCTCAAGAATAAACAAACTAGGTGCAATCAGATTTCAACCACCGTTAGTGAATCAAATCAATCGAAAACAAAGATAAAATCGCAATTATCTAGTTTCCCACCAACGGGTCGCGCTAGAGCTTCTCAATCCCAAAGAAGACTTTAAACTGAGCGGTCATAAGATATTTCGCCTAATTAGGTTACTCTCCTCTCCGAATAGGCGGCTACACCAGTAACAACAACAAAAGAGTAAATCTGTTGTTACGAAGGATTAGTTTGCTAGAAAGGCAAACTTCGTGTATTTATAGACAAGGAAGTTTGGACACCAAGGAATTTCCAAAACCGAAAATATTCTCAATATATTCATAAAAGCACAGATTCGGTTTTCATAATTCCTGGAAATGCTCTGTCCAAAAATAACGATCGAAATCTCTCGGAAAATCTAATTAGTAAATGAACATTACTAATTACGTAATTCCCTACAAAATGAAATTAATAACCTTAATTAAAAGATTCTTAACTTACTTATGTTTCGATCCTGGGATTATCTTCCCTTAGCCGTTAAGGAATATCTTTGAACAATTATAGAAATAAACATTCACATCACGTGTTCAAAGTTTGTCGACATCTTAACTTTTAAAGTTCTCTTTCACACTTACAACCTTGAAACTGATTTGCCATACTTCCAAACAAGTTTAGAATTGGTTCATCTGACTTTCAAGAACTATGTGATTGATCAAACCAACATTCAATCACAATCATGGGTTTACGGTTCTACCAAATCAAGTTTCGGTTCTACCTCCATGTGAGTACTGTGCATAGTCACACTAGCTTCCCAAAAGTTCAGTTGACTAAGTACTAGGATCGGTTCCCCACATATATATGGTATCTAACTTATATGTGTTGCACATATCCATTGGATCGGTTTTCCTTTCTGCTATAAACCTTGCTGCACCCCATACAAGGATCGGTTCCCTTTGATGTACTGCACCCCTTACTAGGATCGGTTCCCTTTCCCTTACTAGGATCGTTTCCCTTTCCCTTACAAGGTCAGACATACAAATTCCGATCATACCATAGGTGATTACTTAAGATCGGTTTTACTAATAAAAGTTATACCAATACATAAGTCAGGCCTTTGTGAATAGTTCTACCAAGAACACAACAAGTTGTGAGCGGTTATACTCTATCACACATATTCGTTGTTCATAAGATATGCAATGAATAACAAAACCAATAACACCTGGCAATTTCCTTTTCGGTTCACAAACAAGTTTATGAACTTACTTCCTTAGAACACATGTAAACATTGTTCCCTAGGATGAAATCCTCACCTCATACCCATACATAATCACAATAGCATTCAAATGATTATGGTGATGTATTATCTACAAAGTTTAATGGTTAAGCAATAAACCTCATATTGTATTCCTTAATACTATGTCTATCTAGAGTTCAAATATGCTTCACAGTTATGTTTTCAATATGCACGACTTGAAAGATACGTTAGGGAATGAAACAGTTCAAGTCAAATATCACTAACCTCAAGTGGAAGGATGATTGTTGTCGTTGTAGCTCCTTGCTTCTTCACATCTTCAAGTCTTCGCAATACTTGTAATGTCTCATATCCTAATACTTTCAAGATAACCTATACGAAGTTTAACTCTAGTACATAATCAAGCGACTCTTAACATAAGTTTTGATTCACTAAAATATGACAACCAAACTTGACATACCAACGCCTGGTGGGTTCAACCGAGCCATGCTCTAACAATCTCCACCTTTGTCAATTTTAGTGACAAAACTCTTACATCATATGGATAAACAAATTACTCCCTCCGTTCCATTTTACTTGATGTTTTAGGGTTTTTTTTATGTTCCAAAATAGATGAGTGTTTAAGCCTTTTTCCCAAATTCTCACTAATTTGCCCTTGCTTTGGAATCATATCATACCATTAATTTTTATTGAAATCAGTAGATGGATAATTAATCTAATTTTTAAATCCACTCCATGGAGAATATATACTTTATCCCAAGTAAATTACAACGGGATTCGTAATTTACACTAAATACAAAAACTAAAAACTAGATATTTTAAATATTTATGAACCTATTAATATGGGTAGATTTGGAAAAAATTACTCTCTATGTTATTTCTTAATCTGCGTGAAAAACTCTACAACATCAAGTAAAATGGAACGGAGGGAGTACAATAATTCATTACAATCCACTTGATTCCCGATTCAACAACACAGTGAAACTGCATACATTCAATCCTTGAAAATGTCACTGTTGACATTATAATAACAAAGCTATTACTCCCCTAAGGAAGATAGGTAGATATTCAATCCACACATCTTTGTTATACCAAACATATGACATGTTACTCCCCCTTAGTTTGTGCTTTCACTCTTTCGTTATATAAAAACATTCAAGTACCAATGTTCTTTTCCCTAGCGATGCCAATCAATATAAATATCAATGCCATCATCACCTATTTACTCCATATATTTCTCCCCCTTTTTGTCACAAAAATGACAAAGAAACGAAAAAATAAAGGACAACATGAAGAGAATCTTACAAATCTCAGAATAGACTTGCAAACCTGTAGAGTTAGGCACGAGGGTTCCACACATCATGTTCTGATAACCAATATCAAAACCGAAACTACAAGTAGTCTTATTTTGATATATTACCAAGGAAACAATTTTCCGAAACAATTTTTCCAATTTAGTTTAGCAAACCAAAAACAACTAAGCATATTAGTCCCTTTGCTAAACCGATTGTTCAAAAACAACCGCTTAATTCGATAAGACCAAAATAAAGATAAACTCCATTTTTCTCATCAGGTTCTAATTATCCATAAACTTAGACCTTTCAATTTTAAACAAGACAAGTACTACGTTAGTTAACTAGCATTTCTTGTTTAGGCATTCGATTAGACTTGAATAACCGAAACCTCACTTCGATAAGTCTAACTAAGATCAGAATTAACTTAGTTTATCTTATCCGGAATCGAATTGGACTAAACAACTCATCTCGTACACATATTATTTCGTTAAGCCATAAATAATTCATACAAACCAAAATAAATCAACTTGCATAATTATTCACCTCAACCTAAGCAATTGAAACAACATAGACATTATAAGCACCGCAATTGCACCGTAATTTTGTAAGCCTAAACGATTGATACCATACAAAAGCAAGATAACAATAGTTTTTCTTAACCGGAACCAATTGAATCACACACACACATCAATTGTACCGAAATTTTGTTAAGCAAAAGCAACAAATATATATAATATAAACTCTGGCTTTTCTTAAACAGGAAAACAATTAACTAACAAGATTGTTACCTCAAATTTCGCATCCACTTCTCCAATATGATTGCATCTTCGTACAGGGAGAATTGATATCGAAATATCACCACGTTGTCATCCTTATGCGTGAACAAAAGAATAACAACACACCTCAACCTTTACCGGAGAAAGGTTGAAAACCGGTTTTAACAATTGCAAGCAAAAGTTGAAAACCGTCGAAACACATATGCTTTTATGCTAAACCAAAACCGATTCAACATATTGTGACTTTTTCACAAATTGTTTCTATCAGAACCCCTCATAATACTTTGATAAAGCCTACCTACAAGGGCTAGAACTTAATCCCGCTAAATCAAAAAGTCACCCAAACCATGAGGGTTCACAATATGATATCGAATATTAAGGTAGAAAACCGAAATCAAATATCCCATAAATATACATAGCAATAAGGTAAAAGCAATTAAGCACAGACTATGTAAACCAAAAACTATCACAAGAAAAATTACCAATCAAATAATTTTATTCATAATAGACCAATACAATCAATAAAAGAAATCAAAAATTGATGTCTATTATACTAGATTAAGTAATACAGTAAATAACTTAATCTCTAGTGGTGCTCTTGTTATTCACTGAGGTCTCTTCAGTGCTCAGTTTTCTCATGTGCTTCCTCACCTTTCAAAAGATTGAGCACCAAGGTGAGCATGCACATATCAACACAACTAGGTTATGTTGAGTTGATCCTTGTATTGTTCGTCACGAGTGACTAAGACAGAATCATCATTCTTGACCTCTTGCTTGGTTTGTTTTCTCTTGTTCCATCTCTTGTTTTTCTTCTTTGACTTGTGATGAAGAGTGTCATTATCACAACCTTTACTAGTACAAGAGATTTCAGACACAATGTCTTTCTTTAGTCTTTCAAGAAGACTCTTGTAATTATTGTCACCAACAATTGACAGCTGAGAGTCATTCCTGTGACTAACTTTTGGTCCCTTCTTGGCTATGGAGGACTTCGGGACCCATTTAGTGTTGGGTTTCGCAGGAGCAGCTATCTCCTTCATTTCATTAGGATCATTGTCCTTTTGAGTAGTTTGCGAAACACCATTTCTCCAATTTGGAACATCAGATCTTGTCTTTGCATTTACAAAGTTATCTCTCTTTTTATATTCGGATCTTTTATGAGATGACCTTGTCGAGTGATATGCAAAATTTGAATATCATTGTACTAATTCTTTTGCCTAAACTTAGGACAATAATGATCTGAGTTCTTATGAAGAGCAAACTTAGCCAATTCATTTGATACAAAAGAAAGAGCATTTTGCATATTACGAACCTTGCATCCCCATTTCAAGTGTCCTTTATTACCACAATAATAACAATGCTTAGTATAAATATACGAAGTATGAGTTTTAATGTTACCTTTTTGTGGATCCTCTTGTATTGGAGCTTGACGAGTTTTCTTCTTCTTCGTATCCTTGCTCAACGTTGTTGCCTTCTTGACAGACTTCTCTTCTTTACAAGAAATATGAGCATCTTTGTCATCAATGGAAGCCTCTAATTGAGAAGAATTTGTAGCTTTAACAAATTTTACCTCTTTGCTAATATTTGAAGCATCTATTCCCTTATAGACCAATCCTCGTGTATCACGATGATTTCTACTTGCTTCTAACATTGAGGTTAACTTGTTTGAGCTTTCATTGGATTTTTTCAGTTCCAAATTTTCTTCTTCCAACGTCTTGATTTTAGCAAGAGCACCGGCTAGATCAGCCTCAAGGCGTTTTTCTCGTGAGAGATATTCTCCTTCTTTCTCTTTAAAAAGAGAGAAACCAACACTTACTTTATATTTAAAACTCTGCAATTGTTGTGAGTAATTTTCTTTCAACAAGTTATGCTTTTCATCGAGATTTTCAAACTTTTAAGTTAAATCTCGTTCTCTTTCAAGTGCTGAAAGAAGATCATTAGAACAAATAAGAAATTGTTTACTCAATTCCTTTAGTTCAGATGTTTTACACTTGATCTTTCATCAGAAATCTCAAGCATAGAACTAAAAAAAATTCTCGTCATCAAAAAGAGATTTTTAGAATCCGAATCATTGATTGCGAATGCAGGGCTTAACTTAATCTCCTCTAGAGAACCTTCAGACTTATTATCAGAAGAGCAAGTAAAACTTGATGAAGAAGCCCCTTTTAAGCATTTCTTAAAATCAAAACTTCCAACGTCTTGAGATACATTAACTGAGTCTTTCTTTAGTTTTCGCTCTTGCTTAACTCTACTTTGACTCATGTCTTATAGGTTGGATCGCATCAAACACAGATTGTTAGATATTTTCGTGTTTGCCCGCTCTGATACCAATTGAAAAGGCGAGGGTACCCAAATATACCTCAAGCTAAAACTTTTCCTACCTATAAGTCCTTTCTCCGAAAGTGATTGTATATGGACTGAGTCGAGACAATACAACTAATCGGTTCACACTTCGTGTGATTGTCTATGGATACGAGATCGAGACAATACAACAACGAAGTATGTTTACTTGATACAAAGGTTCGGACTTAACCAAACACAATAGGATTTCTTATCAAGTAAACGTTAATTCCTATTTACTTGATAAGAAATCCTATTGTGTTAACGAGGAAACCGCAAAATTTTGTTAACGAGGAAACCGCAAATGCAGAAAAACCCCGGGACCTTGTCCAGAATTGAATACTCTCAGGATTAAGCACCTACACAAAATTACACATAACTTCGTATAGTTGAGACCAAGTAACTAACCCTATAGTTCACTTAGTTCCGTCTGTATTCCCACGCCTCCGACTTGTGAATAAGTCACGTACTTGGAACAATTCCTTTGTTTCGTATTCCAAACAGTAAAGGAACAACAAATTTGTTTGGTATCAACTCTATTCAACCAAGTGATATGAGTCGGACAAAGGCTCTTCTGTTTATCTTAACATAAACTCCTTCGTCGGGTCCTTAGATCTATCTTATGTTCAATCACCCAAAGGTAATCGTTTAAGATTAAGCCAATCAATACCTTTAATCACAAGGAAACATATTGATGCCGATCTACTTAATTAATCAATCCAATCTACCACAAGGATAAACCGATTATTAATTGGACCCACTTTTACCGAAACAAGTATTGTGCACACCAAAGATTATAAAACCCAAGTCAGATCTTCAATATCTTCTTTGTCTTCTAATCTTCTTAAATCTTCAA
This sequence comes from Papaver armeniacum, assembly GCA_023531295.1. Taxonomy (NCBI): domain Eukaryota; kingdom Viridiplantae; phylum Streptophyta; class Magnoliopsida; order Ranunculales; family Papaveraceae; genus Papaver; species Papaver armeniacum. The sequence goes on along the minus strand of JAJJWW010019052.1, from coordinate 61,058 downwards.
TAAAAACCTGCACACAATCACTTGAATCTCTTGTGATCAATCACGCACAGAACGGAGTCTATTAACAATGGATTATCACAAGATCGTCTTTAGAACTAACAACAGTCTAAAGATCCATGTAGAAACTCTGAACTAGTTTGAGTGAATCTTATATCAGAAGAGAAGATTCTCAAGAATAAACAAACTAGGTGCAATCAGATTTCAACTACCGTTAGTCAATCAAATCAATCGAAAACAAAGATAAACCGCAATTATCTAGTTTCCCACCAACGGGTCGCGCTAGAGCTTCTCAATCTCAAAGAAGACTTTAAACTGAGCGGCCTTAAGATATTTCGCCTAATTAGGTTACTCTCCACTCCGAATAGGAGACTATACCAGTAACAACAACAAAAGAGTAAATCTGTTATTACGAAGGATTAGTTTGCTAGAAAGGAAAACTTCGTGTATTTATAGACAAGGAAGTTTGGACACCAAGGAATTTCCAAAACCGAAAATATTCTCAAGATATTCATAAAAGCACATATTCGATTTTCATAATTCCTGGAAATGCTCTGTCCAAAAATTACGATCGAAATCTCTCGGAAAATCTAATTAGTAAATGCACATTACTAATTCTGTAATTTCCCTAAAAAATGAAATTAATAACCTTAATTAAAAGATTCTTAACTTACTTATGTTTCGATCCTGGGATTCTCTTCCCTTAGCCGTTAAGGAATATCTTTGAACAATTATAGAAATAAACATTCACAGCACGTGTTCAAAGTTTGTCGACATCTTAACTTTGTAAGTTCTCTTTCACACTTACAACCTTGAAACCGAACAAGTTTAGAATTGGTTCATCTGACTTTCAAGAACTATGTGATTTATCAAACCAATATTTAATCACAATCATGGGTTTACGGTTCTACCAAAACAAGTTTCGGTCCTACCTCCATGTGAGTACTGTGCATAGTCACACTAGCTTCCCAAAAGTTCGGTTGACTAGGTACTAGGATCGGTTCCCCACATATATATGGTATCTAACTTATATGTGTTTCACATGTCCATAGGATCGGTTCCCCTTTCAGTTATAAACCTTGCTGCACCCCATACAAGGATCGGTTACCTTTGATGTACTACACCCCTTACTAGGATCAGTTCCCTTTCCCTTACAAGGTCAGACATCCAAAATCCGATCATACCACATGTGATTACTTAAGATCGGTTTTACTAATAAAAGTTATACCAATACATAAGTCAGGCCTTTGTGAACAGTTCTACCAAGAACACAACAAGTTGTGATCAGCGGTTATACTCTATCACACATATTGGTTGTTCATAATATATGCAATGAATAACAAAACCAATAACACCTGGCAATTTGCTTTTCGGTTCACAAACAAGTTTATGAACTTACTTCCTTAGAACACATGTAAACATTGTTCCCTAGTATGAAATCCTCACCTCATACCCATACATAATCACAATAGCATTCAAATGATTATGGCGATGTCTTATCTACAAAGTTTAATGGTTAATCAATAACCCTCGTATTGCATTCCTTAATACTATGTGTATCTAGAGTTCAAATATGCTTCACATTTATGTTTTCAATATGCACGACTTGAAAGATACGTTAGGGAATGAAACAGTTTAAGTCAAATATCACTAACCTCAAGTGGAAGGATGATTGTTATCGTTGTAGCTCCTTGCTTCTTTACATCTTCAAGTCTTCGCAATACTTGTAATGTCTCATATCCTAATACTTTCAATCTAACCTATACGAAGTTTAACTCTAGTACATAATCAAGCGACTCTTAACATGAGTTTTGATTCACTAAAATATGACAACCAAACTTGACATACCAACGCCTGGTGGGTTCAACCGAGCCATGCTCTAACAGAATATGCATCATCGGAGCATTTTCTCAAAGTGGAGATGGTTGTCTGGAAAAAGTTGGTGATTGCGGTTGTTGATGAGATGAACCATAACTTCGTTCTTGTGGATCAACAACGTCTGTTGATCCCCTGTCGCATTGGTTACTATATTAAGAATTATTTGGTCTGGCAGCTTTATAAAAATGTTGATAACGAGCTTGACGTGGAGTTGCTTGTCTGGAAGTATTGAGTACTCGCCTTTCGACTTTGATAGCTTGTTGTATTGCTTCAACCATTGTAAATACTGATTGTGTCATCCCCTATTGAATTAAGTTGTTCAAACCATCTACAAAACGTGCAACTAATTGCTCTTCAGTTTCATTCAATTGGTTACGAGCAACTAAACCATAGAACTCAACTACATATTCTTCAACAAGTTTTGCTCCTTGTCGACAGTTTTGAAGTTTGATAAACAGTTGTTGTTTATAATCTCTTGGTAAAAACTTATCCCTTAATAAACGTCTCATTCTGTCCCAAGTACGTATAGGAGGCTTGTGATAATTACATCGAACTTCACAAAGAGTTTCCCACCAAGCTGCAACTCTACCTTTGAGTTTATAGGCTACTAGTTTCACTTTAGAAGATTCAGGGACGTCCATGAAAATGAAAAAGGATTCAACCTCATAAAACCAATCCAGCAAGTCTTCAATTTGTAAACCACCATGAAAATTAGGTATATCAGCCTTTAATTTATATTCTGGAAGATTTCCATAAGGATTCATACTAGACTTTAATCGTTTGTCATCTATCCACTGTTGTTCCTTAATATCTTCTACCTTGTCATCTTCATCACTGAAAAGATTTCCCATTACAGGTTGTTTTGGAGTGTGAATAAAGCATTCTACCGACTCTTTGTGTTGAAGAATATTCGAAACATTGTCTGGAATAGAAGTATTCTGAACAAAAGAATGTTTAACTTTTGTTGTTTCATCATCTTCTTTTTCTCCTGTTTTATTTTCTGCGTCTTCTGCACCATCAGTTAAACTATGCACGGGTTCATCTTCTAAACCTACACGTTTCCATAATTTGAGTATGTAGTCTTCATGAACTCCAAGCTTTGTCTCGAGGTCACGTTTAGCTGTATCAATCTTGGTGTCAAGTTTGGTCTCAAGAGAAAGAATCAAAGTTTTAAAATCAGAGACGGAGGTTTTCAAGAGGTCTTTTAGATCGTCAAGAGCTTTTGTAAAAGTTTCATCTTCCATAGTAAGTTGATGATAGAATAGGGTATTGAGTAGTTGCGGAAGCTGTGTTAGGATCTGTGTTTAGATAAGAATCTAAAAACGTTGTATCTGATACCAACTAAGAAGGTGTAGAATACTAATCTAAGTTTATGCTTTCTTTGCTATTTTTTCTTGTAAATTATGTATTTTACGCTTGTTTTGAGTTTTGCAACTACTATGGAGTCGCACGGAGGAAAAGGAGAGAAATCACTCAATTTGAGCAAAAGGGTAATTTTGTCATTTCCAGGGTGAACACTATCCTGAGCTCCGAGTAATGGTTATCTTTGGGAGGTATACTAATGGTTAAGGGGTTATCATTTGAGTACCCTTATCATTTAGAAGAGGCCGCAATTATCAATGGGTGGCTATCTTTGAGGTGCAAATATCGTCCCATGATCGAACCCTAAAAGCGAGAAATATCTTGTTCAAATCATTTACACTCGAAATAAGTAACAGAGAGAAAGGGAGGTGGCGAGATGATTCCAGGGAAGAAAAAGTTCGATTGTGGTGACCGAGTTGATCTTGAATCGAGAACAGATCGAGAAAATCGATGAGTCTGGGCTTTAGTGTTAGGAAGGCTCGGGGTTATTGTTGCCCTATCAAATCAATATTTCTAGTCAAGAAGAGTAGATCGAGCGGAGAGGATGGTCGGCGTTTGTAATAGGATGTGATGAGGATGACAGTGGTTTACTGAGATAAGCAATGGAGCTCGGGAATGATAATGATGGATGATTTGCTCGTATTGGCGTGAAATAAAGATAATCGATTGATCTTTTGCCGGTGTCAAAGCTCGAGAGAAAGATGAAAATTTGAGTATAGTGAATGGTGAAGTCATCGAGTTGAAATCGATTGAATTCTTTTCTTTTGTTGCTGTTGGTTTTAAGAATAGCGAGATGAGCAAGTGAAGTCATCGGGTGGTGTTAAAGGTGCGGTCTTCTTTGGGTTTATGGTGAGTGAGAAATTGTGAGGTTTGAAGCGGGGAGGTGATGCTCTTTTGAGTAATCGATCTTTGCTTCTATTACGTGAGAATTTTGGAATGAATGCTGAAGATAATGGCTTGAAAACTTAGCCGAAATGCCCTGTAAACAACTGGAACTCGTAGTTTTCTATCTGGCGAGTCAATCATTCAAGAGCGATCCGGCCAAATAATCAGACCCGATAGAAGCGGCTCGTCTATCTAACTCGCTCTCCTTTGACTCCTTGACCCGTTGACTAACCTAAGACCTCGTTTGAATCGTTAGTCCTAACTGAGGACCTGATTTTGTATTCCGTCAAATATTCTCTCGGCTTTAGAAATTTTGGTGGGCTTGCGTGTTTTCCTACCAAATTCCTAAGCCATAATCCCGCTTTTAAAGCGAGCAAAATTCAGAATTTTCTATGGACCTCTCTCATGGGGTGAAGACTTGGGCTAGGAATTAAATGGAGAATTGACTCAAATTTGAAAGAGAAGGTGGAAGAGTTGATAAAAGCTTGGATTTGGAAATTGAATTGCAAAAGGAAAAGGATTCTATTCCTTGGAAGATTTGGAGAATATTGAAGCTTATAAATAGAGAAGTTTTCTACAACTTCTAGACATATCTTTTACACACATCTCTACACACACAATTCTTTTCTTTTCTTATTTTCTTTGTGTGAACTCTTTTAACATGAGTAGTTAATTTTATTGATTGAGGATGAATTCCTAGTTTTTAAACATATGATTTGAGTTTTTGTTTCAATTCATCTTGAAGTTTTTCACCACGATTATCGTTTGTTTTTACTAATAGAGTGATCTTAAAGACATTCATGATTGATTGATAGATTGTTTAGGTGGCCAAAAATTGATTTGTTAATTTGATCTAAAGCTGGAAAGTTAGGAGATAAGTAATCGTTTCTTGACTCTTTACATAAGTAGCAAACACGAGACCTTGCGGAGGATTCCAGGAGCAATTGTGTGTAGAAACAACGCTAGAAAGTGAACCAAAAGAACCAGGTTTAACTACTAGTACTAAACCTAAATTCATAAATCTTAATGCATTCGGGAATTACATCTTGTAAAGCGGACCTCAAAATGGTTCTTTTGAATAGAATCTGATAACTAAGCGACTGTTACTCGGTGAAATTAGGGATTTTGGGGCTAGCTAAGACCTGCTATCCTACTTGGTGATAATCAACTAATAACAAGTGGAAAAGAACATAACTTTAATCATTGTTTCGCGCGAAGAAGGATTCCTTGATCTGTCTCTCTTATTTGCTTTCAACTTTATCTTTTAATTACTTTGTTTATTTTCTTTTGCTTTTACACCCCTTTCGTGACAATTTTTACAACTAGAATCTCGTGCTCTCGTGGGATAACCTTGACTACCCTATATTACTTGTTAATTAGGTAGTAAAGTATTAATTAATTTGTTGTGGTACGACACGCATCAATTTTGATTTAATTTTGTTCTTGGAGCAGCAAAGGATGATTTTAGTTGTTTTTATTTTTCTTTTGCTTTATTCTTGCTTTGTTGGATTCTATTCCGTATCTAACTTGGTTTTGAATCTTATTTTGTCCCGGTTTTCCATGTACGGTGGACAAGAGCAAGCATATTACAACAATCAATACGGTTTTCAACCTCAACATTATGGCAACTTCCAACCATCCTTCGGATACAATCAAAACCAATCTTTTGGCTATGATCAAATTCCTACGATCTGTGTTTAGATAAGAATCTAAAAACGTTGTATGGTGTTATCATAATTGGCGACGATACCAACTAGTGTAGCACTCAGGTTAAGGGGTTATCATTTGAGTACCCTTATCATTTAGAAGAGGTCGTTTATTATCGAGCTTTTTGGTGGTGCAGATAAAGAGATAGCAAACTAGTTGCTAGGGTTGTGAAGATAGTTTAAGTTCTGTAAGGAACTTAGTTAAAATCTGATTCAAGGATCAAGATTTTAAGGTTGTAAGATTGATAATCAAATTTGATAATAATATTGATAATCAGATGTGTCTCTAAACAAGAAGGCATAGCCTTTAAATAGGTTCACAAGAACCGACTAAACAGAAAAGAAAAGGAAATCTAAACAAACTAGGAAAGAAAAGGACTTGCAAGGCAAGTAACTTGACTACCTAATGTTAATTAGGTAGTACGCACGGATCAACTGTAATAGTTGATATAAACGCATGGGGATCAACTGTAATAGTTGATACGTACGCAAAGATCAACAGTCATAGTTGATACGAAGCAAGGGATCAACAACCATTGTCGATATAGATAAAGATGTACTACATCACTATATACCGATATACTTTATAACGTTGCCTGGGATGATAATTTCGGCCTTTATTTAAAAAAAATGTAACTAGAAAAGGGCAAATTATATTTAAAAAAGAAGAGGTCACCAAAGTGTGATGAATAGAAGTAATCAACAATTGCCAATTACGTACAACATCTCAATTACAATTTAGCATACTCAAAGAGTAGCCATCAAAAAATTTATTAGGTAATGCCTAATTAAAAAGAATGCGCTTTACATAGATTATGAGTTGATTGGGATATTTTTTTCGATTCCCAAACAACCTTGCATTTCTTTCGTGCCAAATTGTCCACCAAATGGTAAAAGTTATAAGACAAAGCTTCTTCTTCAAAACCCCATTCTTTTTATTAAGCCATTCCCAAAGAGAAGATTTAACACAATCTACAAAAGTCCAATCATACCCGAAAAAACCAAAAAAATTCCAGACCTTAGAAGTTTCAAAACAATAAAGGAAAAAATGCATAGTTATCTCCTGCTTAGTGACACAGAATAGGCATCTGATCAAATTTGATTTACCTATCTTAAATAAAAAATCTAAGGTAAAAGCTCATTTATAATACAAAATCCATACCAAGAATGATATTATTTAAGTAACCCGTGGATTTAACTGTTTAGGTGGAAAAATAAGATAAATATCAACATGTAAAAAATCATAGCAGTTAGCAACATTGAAATCTCTTCCGGCATCCCATTTCCAATATCATCCGCATCATAATCACCCCAAATGGAAGCTGGATCTGTAACAAAATAAAAGGCTTTTCCATTAACAATATCGGTTAGGGAAGAAATAAAATACTCAACTTGCTTTGTGGAGCCATAGAAAACAACAACAATATCGACAGCCGCATGAAATCGCATGTGTCACACTTACCACCTACCCACCACCTTTTCGTTTCTTTACGTCATGCATGCATATATATGTACGTAATTCATGCAGCTACCATTTCTTCATAAGTATTTGGTTGGTACCAGACATGATGTTTCATGCGTCCACGAAGCTCGTACTAACCTTTAGTATACTTAATCCTATTCAAACTTAATTAGCTTTAATCCCCAGGAGCTACCGACGAATGTCTATTCCCTGGCATGACCATATTTTCTTTGATTGATCGGTTGATAGATAAATCCACTATATACAAATACTTGATAGAATTTCTCAACTTAATTTGAGCAATTCTTTCCGGTTGGTTAAAAACAACACAAAATTGGTCAAAAAGACCAAAATCAACAATTCTAAGGTGAAAAAAGATGACACTTAAAGGTTTTGATCATTGTTTAAATAAATAAAAAAAAAAGATCTTCTTGTTTAAATGGACAAAAATTTAAAAATAGGCGGGATGTAACCGGTTTAAATCATCATGTCCATTTTCAAATATTTTTCTTATTTTTTATTTTACACGGGGATGCATCCAGGTTTAATCTTGTTATTTTTTAAGTATAAGCGGGGATGAATCCAGTTTCATCCTTGCTATTTTTTTTATTTATTTCACCCGTACTTTTTTTTACTTGTCCCTTTGAACCGTGTTTTAATTTTTTTTGGACAAATGACCCATTTTCTCTAAAAAAGAATACGAATATACGATACGATACATATATATTTTTTTCATCAAATACTTTGAACCCACAAGGACCATTTATGAGCCATAGACAACTATCACTAACCAACTCCCCCACCCCCACAAATTCATATACTTTTTACCATTGGCATTCGGAAAGAGACCGATGGCGCACTTGGTGATTGTTCTTGCCTGTTGGGTGTATCATCACATCGACAATTAATCTAGTATTTAATGATTATTGGTAAAACAAGAACTCTCTCGAAATCAACCACTACTTTTTTCTGATTCAGCGATGATACACACACGGACGCGATGTGCACCTTGAAGAAATATAAGGGCTGTTAGGGCAGTCCTGGGGGAGTTTTCCTGGGATAGGGTAAAAGGTGGGGTCCACCAGCTTTTTTTTATCTCACACCAAAATCACGTTGCACATCACGGTATACCTTTTGAGTACACCAAACATTTTCGTTTCTGATTTGTTTTCATTAGCCAAGTGGTCTAAGAGGCCCTAAAAAAGGACATTCTGACGCTTAACTAGTTCCTAGATTAGGTTAAAACCATGAATCGGGTGAAGATATTTATTGAGAGTGGCTCTCAACAAATCATCGCGAGGAGCATGTCCAAGACATTTGGCCAATTTTTCACTTGTTTTACCGTTCGACAAAAATAGAGCAAAAAAAAAAAAAAAGGTTCGACATGTCCTATTTCAATATACTTCTACAGTTCAGCATTATTCAGATTTCCGGACACGCTAAGAATATTTTTGCCTTAAACACACAATGCAAATGAGTAAGCATTGTTTTGTTGTTCAATAAAGAAAGATTATCTTAAAAACCGTCTTCAAAGCACACCTCTAAAATGTGAAGAGGAAACCAATCATAATTCATAAACGATTAGGAAGTTGGTTTGGTTTTGCAAGCGTTAATGACTAAACTAACCCTAAAATCCTAAGGTTTGCATATTTCTCTCTCTTTTTTAGATTGCACACGTAACCTCATTATTTACCTCTAGTTTAGCTACGTACCACAAATCCACGTGGTTGTTCATCCACCCGTCAATCCAACCTAACATACTTCTTCTTACTTACTCATCTCATTCCCGACAACCCGTATAAGAATCCAACTTCTCATGTTTATTATTTTCATCATCACAAAACTTTCTCATTCTTACTACTACATTGCCTTAGATAGTTATTTGATCATCAGAGGCACTTTCAAATTCAAGTACTAGCCAAGTCTTGTTTGTTCGAGAAAATTCTGCATTTGAACCATTGGGCAGACCCAAACTTTTCAACAAAGATACTATCAAAATGGTAACTGTTGAGGAAATCCGTAATGCTCAGAGAGCCGAGGGTCCAGCTAATGTGTTAGCTATTGGGACTGCAACTCCAGCCAATTGTGTCTTACAAGCTGATTACCCTGACTACTACTTCAAAATCACTAAGAGCGAACATATGACTGATCTCAAAGAGAAATTCAAGCGAATGTGTAAGCTCATTTCTTTCTCTCTATGTTTGTTATCTTATTTTGATTATTTTAACTGTGGAGGGAGTGAGCAGTCTGTTGCAGTGTTAACGAGTGCAAACCTCTGTACTTGAATCATGTAATGGGGGATCTGATATGAATATGTTGTCACTAAATCCGAAACATCTAACTTTTTGTTTTTCCCTATCTATGCATGCAGGCGAGAAGTCACAGATTAGAAAACGTTACATGCACATCACCGAAGAAATTCTGAATGAAAACCCTAACATGTGTGAGTACATGGCTCCATCACTTGATGCACGTCAAGACATAGTTGTTGTTGAAGTACCACGACTAGGAAAAGAAGCTGCATCAAAAGCTATCAAAGAATGGGGTCAACCAAAATCAAAGATCACTCATTTAGTCGTTTGCACTACTTCTGGTGTTGACATGCCTGGTGCTGATTACCAACTCAGTAAACTACTGGGTCTTCGTCCTTCGGTTAAACGGTTGATGATGTACCAACAAGGTTGTTTCGCTGGTGGGACTGTCATGCGTCTTGCCAAAGACTTGGCTGAGAATAACGCTGGTGCACGTGTACTTGTTGTGTGTTCAGAAATTACAGCAGTTACTTTCCGTGGTCCAGCTGATACTCATTTAGACTCCCTTGTGGGACAAGCTCTTTTTGGTGATGGTGCAGGTGCTATGATCATCGGAGCTGATCCTGATATGTCAGTGGAACGTCCACTTTTCCAAATCGTGTCTGCGGCTCAGACTATTCTCCCCGATTCACATGGAGCAATCGATGGACATTTACGTGAAGTTGGTCTGACTTTTCACTTATTGAAAGATGTTCCCGGCTTGATCTCAAAGAACATCGAGAAGAGTTTAGATGAAGCTTTCAAACCAATTGGTATCACTGATTGGAATTCTTTGTTCTGGATTGCTCACCCTGGTGGTCCAGCAATTCTTGACCAAGTTGAGGCTAAACTAGGATTGAAAGAAGAGAAACTCCGAGCAACTCGTCATGTGTTGAGCGAGTATGGTAACATGTCAAGCGCGTGTGTCCTTTTCATTCTTGACGAGATGAGAAAGAGGTCCATTGAAGAAGGAAAATCGACTACCGGAGATGGATTGGATTGGGGAGTTCTATTCGGTTTCGGACCGGGTCTTACGGTTGAAACCGTTGTGCTTCATAGTATCCCAACTATTTAACGTACCAGCTAATTATGATGATTCGAAAGGAACCAACTCGTTCTTCTTTTCAGTGATGTGAACTGCTTGAAAAAAGGTGGTGTAGTTTGTAATATGAGGTAGGTATTGTGTGGAATGGTCCATGTGGTGTGTTCTTGTAAGGTTTTTATGTACGCAATTGATATTTGTTTACGTGTTTGTGTACGTTCCAAATAATAAATGATTCTTAAAAATAAAAGCCGTACTTCCCAACTTGAATCTCTCTTTTTCCTTAGGATGAAGTTAAAGTATATTTTCTTTACTTTTTTGATTCATATACAAAGGATTTACAAAAAATATATGAAAACATAGATGGAAAGGAGGAGCTTTACCATTTTACCTTAGGGCTTAGGGAACTGGAATACTGCGCCAAGATATATGTATGCATGTAAATGTGAATCCATCTCTATCTATCACGAAGAAAAAAAGGAAATTTGTCTAAAAGTGCTAATTAGTTTGGTTGTTGTTCCAATTAGTTCATCTGGTTGTTAGTTTGTACTTTTTTTCCCCTCTGTTTCGCTAAGCATATAAGTATATACTAGATTTTGTGCCCGTGCTACGCACCGGGCAAGCCTGAAAACCAACCGCCATCATTTTTTTCTTTTAACCATATTTTTGGGTTTGGTGTGATGTGGCTTCGCTTCGCCCGTCGTGCGGCGTCGTGCATTTTCCGCCGTGCATTTTCGATGTTGTGTCGTGGGGCTTCACCCCGTCGTGATGAATTTTTATTTGGTGTGGCTTGGCTTCGCCTCATCCTGTCGCGGTGCATTTTTTATTTTGTATGGCTCGGCTTCGCCTCGCCCATCGCTTAAGAATTTTTATTTGGTGTGGCTCGGCTTCGTCTCGCCCCCATCCCGATGCATTTTTTATTTGGTGTGGCTCGGCTTCCCCTCGTCCCATCGCGATGCATTTTTTATTTGGTGTGGCTCGGCTTCGCTTCGCCCGTCGCTTAAGATTTTTCATTTGGTGTGGCTTGGCTTCGGCTCTCCCCGGTCCTGATGCATTCTTGAAATCTGTAGAGCTTACTTCGGCTTAAAAAACTATTCCTTACCATAGTTCGTACCTTAAAATGCAAAAAGTTTCATTAAGCTCACTGCTCATGGATAGAGTAATGCTTCCATCTAATATTAAGTAATTTGAGTCTGTGAACTACCTTCACTAAGATTTTGGGCATATATCTTTTCTCATAAATTTTACAAAACTAGTCACAAAACACCAAGGTGACCAAACTTGTGGTACAAAAAATCCAGCCATATTATTTTTGATAAATAAAAACCATTTGATTAAAAAGTGGCACAAAAACCCCAAGTCAAATAATAACGAGTAAATTTAGTTTTTGTTACTTAAAAAAAAAAACCCAAACATGCCCTTTTTACCTTTTCTTCTTCTTCTTCTTCTTCTTTTCTCCATTTTTTCTTTCTTCTTTCTTCCATCTCCATCTCCATCTCCTTCTCCCCACCACCAGTGACAACAATTCCACGAACACCGGCGGCAACACCTCCCAGTCACCACCAGTGACAACACTTAAGTTTCCTCCACGAACACCTCGGTCTTCTCCACGAACACCTCCATCTCTTTTTCTTCTTTTTTGTTCGAGATCTATCACCAACAATAGCTCAGCCACCACCAAATCGGCCGCTATGTCGGATCCGTCACCAACACCACCTCTATCTCATCCACAAACACCTCCTTCTCTTTTTCTTCTACTTTTTGTTCATATTTATCACCCACAGTGGCCGCCACCACCAAACCGGTTGTTATGTCCGGATCCGCCACCACCAACATCTTCGTCTCCTCCATTAACATCATCATCACTACTTCAGCCTCCTCTTTCTATCATCTAAAAGCATTAATACCTTCAAAATCGCCACCAACAACACCTCCTCTTTCTCCTTTTATCCTCTACAATCAACACAATACTTGCAAATCCACCCTCATTCAATCCTCTACAACCACCAACAACACCACCTTTTGATGTATCATCACCAGCAAATGATGATACATCTTCAGCGTCGAAATCAATATTGTGTTGGGGAAATGACAGATTTATGATGAAACCAAAATTGGTTTCATCAAATTCTCTGATTTTAGCGAGGTGAAAACAATAAACTTATAATGAAACCAAATTTGGTTTCATCACAATCTTACCTATTTTCCATCATGAAACCAAAGATTTTAACGATGAGAATTAAGTTTATCATGAAACCAAATTTTGGTTTCACCTGAAGTTGTGTTGGTGAAATGACAATATGTGGAAAAATGATGAAACCTAATTTTTGTTGGTGAGACACAGGTGGATTGTTTATTGTTGAAACTAGTCTTAGTTGAGGAGGTTTCATCGTATTTTTTTCATTTTGTTGAATATTGATCTCTATGAAAACCAATTTTTGATGGTGAGACACAGGTGGATTGTTTGTTGTTGAAACTAGTCTTAGTTGAGGAGGTAATGGTAGTGGTGGTTGTGTTGATGATGGTTGTGGCGGTGATGAAGGCGATGGATTGACGGTGGTGGTAGGTTTCATCTTATTGTTTTTCATTTTTTCTTCTTTCTTCTTTCTCCTTTCTTTTATGAGAAACCAAACTTTGGTTTCATCGTTTTTTCTGTTTGGTTTCATCTAATTTCGGTGAAACCAATTTTGGTTTTCATCATTTTTTCGGTGGCGGCGCGGTGGTGGTCGGTGGTGGTGGCAGCGGTGATTGGTAGTGGCGTAGGTGGTGGTCGGCGGCGGCGGACGGTGGTGGTAGGCGGTGGTGGTAAATTTTATACTGTTTTCTTTTACCAAAACTGGGCATATATCTTTTCTCATAAATTTTATACTGTTTTCTTTTACCAAAACTGGCATATATCTTTTCTCATAAATTTTATACTGTTTTCTTTTACCAAAACTGGCATTTAACCGTGCTACACACCACCCCGTTGTGATACACTAAACCTTAATTAATTGCAGAATCCTTGATGTCATCCCTAAAAAGGTGTGGTGCATTAAACCTTGATTTGGTTTGGCGGGGGAACGGAAGCAACAAATCTATCTTTGCTAATGGCAAAATTCTTAGTGTTCCTTTGTTGTAGGTGCAACTCTAATTAGTCCAATGAGTCATGACCAAAAATGATATATATGACGCCCCTTTTAATTAAGAGTTAATATTTGCATTGGAATCATGTAAGGTTTTATCCCACTCACATAAGAATACCATCTGTGGGAGTCGAACCGCACATCTACATGGTTGAAAACCATGTGCTCTTCCATTTGAGCTAAGATAGCAAGTACTCAATATAGAAGAAAAAGAACTTAAAGAAAAGATTGTTACCTGAGCTAGTATTTGAGATGTAATATTCAAAATGGAAAGCTACGCCAGTTATAGACAAATGCCTAAGCAATTCCTAAGCAGGTGCATACCAACTCAAAACTGTATTTGAGGCCTTGGAACCATTTCCCGTCGCAGGTTTTTGCCATTATTTTTGTACCTGCCCCTACTGCAGCTACAAAAAGAAGATAATATTCACAATTATAATATATAAATCATGTTCTTGTCACGCCTGGTTTAGAGAAGATGAAACTGCCGCAAAAAAGCAAACCATCTAAATTGTTAGCAAAAAAACGTATACTGGGAGGTAACATAATAATAAAAATGTTAGTCATTTCCCTGACGTGAAGAATCTTTCACTTAATTCCTGACTATGCTACTTTTCACTTAATTTATAGCCTTAAAGGTAATCTAAGAATTTTTAGAATGTTCCATATACAAAGAATAGCCTTACAGGTAATCTAAGAATTTGTTAGCATATTTCATACACAAACAAATAAGCATAAGAGTGTAAATAACATATAGAAGGGAACAAAATAAATGAAGAAAGAACCTTTTATTATACCACTTATTACTGTCCCTTTTTTTGGTATACTGTCAATTGTTTTGCAATGCATTTGCAGCAGACAGCTCTTGCCTTTTTTTTTTTTAAATCAAGAGGAAGGATCCATGGACATTCTTAAATGGACATTCTCTTGCCTTTTTTTTTTTTTTTTTTGTTGTTTAAATCAAGAGGAAGGATCCATGGACATTCTTAAATGGACACTATCATACATGGTTTACGCCATTTTCTCCACAAAACCCAAACGACAATGAATTTGAATCTAATATTTTGATGATACGTTCCTATTATAGGACTCTACATTCCTATTTAAAATGAGAACAATTCGAGATACCAAACCTCACCACCTACCGATTTTAATTTTAACAGTTAACTTTTAACGGCTGATATTCAAAAGGGTAGATGGTGGTGTTATACGTCTCGAATTGTGCTCATTTTCGGTAGGAATGGAGAGTCTTATAGTAGGAACATATCATCAAAATATTAGATTCAAATTCATTGTCGTTTGGGTTTTGCGGAGAAAATGACGCAATCATGTATGATAGTGTCCATCTAAGAGTGTCCGCGGATCCTCCCTCTTAAATCAAATCAAATAAAATTAAGGACTACTTTTTCAAGAGTTGGGTCACTTCCTGATAACATTGGTTGCGAGTTTGGTCACCTGTTGATAACATTGGTTGCGAGTTTGGTCACCTGCAAGTCTTAACATAAATTTAGTATTCAAAATTCCATGAGTTAAAATTGACAACAGAAGAGATTATAAATTACCCTCATCGAAAACGATCTCAACATTCATCTTCTTGAATCTCTCTGACTTGATGAAGTTCTCAGCACCATCATGACCACAAAATCACTTAGACACACTACAATCCAACACATTTCATATCTTGTCAACCTCCAGCATAGATATCAACAAAATACATCAAAATTTGCATCAAATAGAAAATGATTCCGTTTATGATGTTTAGGTAATATATTGTGAACGGAAGATTTGAACTGTGATTCACCCCTAATGGTGGATGGTGCACCGACTTTCTTCCACAGGTTCACAGTATGCAATCCGTAAGAATAAGTATGTCAATTACGAAACCATAACAATAATGGTCATTATTCTTTTCAGGGAAACAACCCAACCGTCGAATCCAGGACCCAAATTTTTCCTCGGGTTAGAGAAAAAATTGACGGTTATATCTTTGACACAGAATTAGGTATAGTTTAACCAAATAAACGCACATGCTGAGGATTAAAAGTTAAATGAAGATTGAGTAACATCAAGGTCGCTCAACCATTACGACGAACTTACTAAGTCATTAAGAAGACATTGACAATACCATATGGCAAAATCAAGTGCTAATTCAACACTAACTATTCTATTTTGTAACGAAACTTCAACATCATAAAAGGTACATCTAAGCCATTTTTCAAAAACTTAAGAAAGATAGAATACCGCACAATTAAGTACCGATCAATCTTACCTTCATCTCCTCCTATAAAGATCTGAATCCATCGCTGATAGTGAGGCGTTAATGATTCTTGTCTACAGCACAAACGCAAATTAACTCAATACAACAAACGATCAATCTTTAATCTTAGGATACAGTTTCAAACAGTGAAACAGGAAAGTTAAACGTATATTACAACCTAAAATGGATATTAGTAAGAAAATCATAAACTATATCTCTGTGGATTTCTATGACACATAGGTATACATTTGGATGCAACTTACACATCCCAATCTATAGAAAAATAATCAACCCCAATTTTTTTAGCCTTAAAAGAAATGAGAATACTGGTTGCAGGTTCTATATTATCTATGTAGTGGCAATTCTTACCTCCAATATCTAAAGCATAAAACAATTACTTCTCTTGCCTAATCATCATCTCTTTCTTATAATCAGTGAAATAAAACTTTGTGTTGATTGATTATTGAAGATGTCACTGATATATTGTATGTCAACAAAAAACTACTGGAAAAATTTAATTGCAAGAAAATGTTGAACAATACTCAAGTTTGAAATGATATTGAACACCAAATTAGCGCAAAGGAACCAATTGAAGGAATTAATTACAAATGTCCAATTAGGATTAGTTGAATAACCTAACTGAGAAGCAAGCAATTAACCTAACTGAGAATCAACTTAAGATCACGCGCACCATCAACATTAAGTCAATCATTGAATCTAAACTACTAAAAAAATGTTTTTTGTTCTTATTTCTTAACTGTAATCCCACTGGACTGCTATAGTTTTCGTTATCATTTTTTAACTAATGATTATGACTTAATTACTTACTTAATGGTCAGGTTGTCATTATACTGTTGTAGGATACACAGTGATACTGTGGTACATGTCTTCTTCTCCTACTTGTAAGACCATGAAAGAGAGCAGGTTAGCTCTTTCAAGTGAATGTTACAGCAAGCGAAGTGCAATGAAGATACAATTAACAAAAAGCTTAAACTCCCAAAGAAAAAAAAAAATCACTAACTTACTTGCAATTACAAATCAAAGGAGCCCCATAGGATCAAAAATATGCATCATGTCAGACACAACAAATGTCCCAGGGATTTAAAATTGAAATTTCAAATCTTACAATTTCATAAAATTGAAGCTTAACCTGATATAATCAATCAAATTGATCACAAATTTCAGTCAGATATAATTAAACAATCAAACTCACAGTCCAAAGATCATAAAAATATCCATTAGTTCGATCGTAATTGATCAATTTCTTTATCATATTCATTCAAAATAGAAAAAAAAAAATCAGATTTCAATTTTCAATATCCAAGATTGAATGCTAGAAATACTACTTAGGTATCATTCAAGAATTAACAGCTTTTGAAAGCTTACTAAATCTTCCAATCAATCCAATGTTAAGACATTGGATTTTTTAAAACAGAGAAACAAAATTAAAGAACAGAACGATTTTAGAATTTCGGTAGAGAAGAAGACTAATTCGGGTTTGGTTATGGGTTCTACGGATCCTATCCAATTACCCTGAACCTTGAGTCGAGTTGATTCAGGACAACTCACTGAGCTGACTCAATACTTCTTCATTTCAAGATCTTAATCGGCAAAAACCAAGACTCAGAAACTAACTTGATGGAATAAAGGATTAACACTTAACCTAATTTGATGGAATCTCAAATAAGATCTTAAATTGGAGCCATGTTAAATCAAAAGTACTAAACCCAAATATAAATACAACAAACAGATCAAACATACATGAAAACTAAATCCCGGCTCATGATTCTCGAAAATTAATTCCATATAGGATCTTCAAACCGAACCCATTTTCAGCAACATCAACAAAATGAACCTTTGAATTAATTAGACCAGACATGCTTTGGCCGTTTTGCCTTTGAGTGAGTTAGAGTGAGTAAACGAGGAAAGGATTTCGAGGAGAAAGAAAGGGAAGCAGCAGCTGAGTAGCAGGTGCTTGGTATATGACGATGTTTCTATTCCACGTGTATGCCTTAGAGGTGCTTTGAAAAACCTTGCAATTTGCATGACTACCCACGTGTATGCCTTAGAGCAAGGGCTATGGAATGAGTGTGTTTTGCACTCATTCACTGCCAAATCCAGTGAGAGACGGGGTGAAAGAGTGGTTTTTGCACTATGCAATGAGTAGAAAATAGGCTAAGAGGCTAATCATTAGCCGTTTAAGAAGAAAAAATAAATCCCATGCGGCATATCTTTAGCCGTTTTGGATATATTTAGAGTTTTTTATTAATAAAACTCATGTGGGACCCGTTTTTCAGAGTTTTAAGGAAAAAAAAAAACTGAAAATGTGCTTGGGAGGCAAATCTTTAGCCGCCCAAGGTCTTTTTTCCCCAAACGGCTAAACTTCAGTCGCTTAGTGAAAACTTTCGACTGCTCATTCGTTTCAATGAGTGTGTGGGTGATTTTTGATGAATGAGTGGGTCTTCTCACTCCATAACAGCACCTAATTTGATCAAATCCAGTGAAACTCATCCATATTGAATGAGAACCCTCACTCCATAGCCCTTGCTCTTAGAGGGTCATACTCAAATTTATCTTTAACTATTCTCATCACATTTTCGCTGTCATATAGTACTAAAATGTGATTTAATTGGAAAAGAATTCGCCATCAATTATTATTTTGTTTGTTTAAAATTGAAAAAAGAAAATTGTAATATTGAAAAAAAAACATTGCTAGGTAAATTCAATACTTATTATTTTTATATCTAAAAGAAAATCACTCCACGATGCCTTTTGGTCGGCCTCCCCACCGCCCTCGGTCATCGGCCGACTATTAAGGAGGCCTTCTATAGGATCAAAAAAATGCAGGATGTCAGACACAACAAATGTCCCAAGAAATTAAAATTGGTTTTCCTATTTTTCAATTTCACAGAATTAATTTTGAACTTTAGATAATCAATCAAATTGACTATAAATTTCTTTCGATAATAATCACACGAACATATTATCAGTTCAAACTTCATATAATCATCCACTGAATCGATCTGAATCGACCAAATTCGCTATCATATTTATTCAAAAAACAATCCTCAATTTCTTTGCCAAATCAATTAAAAAAAAAAACAGTGTATACATCTATTCAGCACAAAAAAACATCTAGTACTTATCAGTTTCATGGATGATGTCTTCAAACATGAATTTTAAATCTGGAAAAAAAAAATAGAGTATAAAGAAAACTTGCAGGAATTTCAGGTCGAACTCGGTTGATCGCGGGTGTAAAAGAGGAAGTAACGGGTCGGTCAATTCCGTACCTGATCCATCAGCCTAGAAGAAGTTTCCACCCGACGCGCCCACCGTTTCACTTACTTACACATCCTCTCTCTAAATCTCAATCAACCATCTCTTGATTCTCTTCCCATCAACTATGTGCCATGAGTCGATAACTGTGATGACGATCTAGTGATGATGTTCCATGAATGTACGAGCTGCTACTATGAAATTATTCTTTTCTTCTAATCATTTGTGCTGGGTTCCTTTACTACTACCCTAATTTTTAAATCCTTCATCCAATCAATCGAAATAGATAAGTTTCCTCGACTAATTGGATGCTTTAAGTTTAATTGTTCTGTTGTTATTGTTATAAATAAACAGAATGAAATAGGGAGAAGGAGGCGGACTTATAGGAGGAGATTAGTGGACTAGCCGACTAGGTTACTAATGTTTTGTACCCTATGTATGACTTTGTTTACACGTGTGCATCATGCATACATTTCTGAGGACACGTCGAGGGAAAAATAGGTGGCCCATATGAATGTTTGATACCGTACCAAACTCGACGGATAAAAGTTGTAAAAATGTTGTATCATTGAGACTGGAGAAAAAAAGGAGAAATGAACGACAATTGCACCGGAAAATTGTTAACTTTTTGTCGGCCTCCCACTGCTGTAGCAGTAATCTAGTATTATCTTCACTTTGATAGAATTTGTTTGGATGATCTCAGAAACACAGTATACATTGAGTTTGTACAATCTATAATCAATCTGACAAATAAATTTTTTTTAAGAAAAATCCAGATGTTGAAGAAAACCCAATACTGAATTAGTGTAGCATAATTAAATTTGAGTTTTTCCATTGGCAAAAGAAAACCATGATTAAAAAAAGAAGGGTTAGGGTTTATTGATTCAGAGAAACAAAGAGACAGAAAACAAAGGAGTAAAAATCATTCATGGAAAATAATTTACCTGGTCTTGTATACCACTCGAAATGGTTGTCAAACTTAATACGCCGCACCGCATCTCTTCATATTAGGTCGAGTCGGGCTATTGAACTGCTTCCGCAAACCGCAATAATTAACCAACTCCATTTACAAAGCTTCCAGCACAAAACTAAACGTCAAAAATCTAACTGATTTCGACTTGTGATCTTTGTCGACCTAAAATTTGGAAGGATAATTGATCACATAATTACATGTGATATAATGATGTTACCTGCAACAGATAAAAAACCCTAGTTGATCAAAATAATCAAATCCATCATAGAGACAGATATGATACATGATGGTAAATCAACGAACAAAAGAAGAGAGGTGAATATATCAGGATGATACAGATGTGTAGATGGTGGAGAAGAAGGTGGAGGCGGAAGCCTTGTTTTAGGTTTAGTCGAGGTTTTTTTTTTGGTTTCCGGGAAAGACTATTTCTTTTAGGAAAAAATGATAAATTATTTTTTTTTGTGAGCGAGAGCCTTGTTTTTCTCTCCTTTGAGGAAAAGTGGAATGGAGCAATTCTAAGAGTGGGTAAGAGTGGCTGAGGGTCACCGTTCAACGTGGGTGCTCGCATGAGTTAGGATTTTAAAGAAGTTAGATAGATAGATACCATTATTACAAAACCAAAACTGGGTTAAGAAGATGGCTTACGTTGGCGTAGAACAACCTCTAACCATAAACTGTGAGAACCGTGCCTATTCTCTGTTTTGTCCAAAGTAAAAAAAAAAAAAAATCTAATCAAGAGCAAGAACTATGTGAGGGATTTTGTTTGTTTTATTTTTGTTTTTCTTTTGGGGTTTTTTTTTTTTTTTTTTTTGATAGGTATTTTGGGGGCTTTGGCTACACCAAGATTTCCCTCAAATCTGGTAGATAGCCAAGCCACTTGCAAGTACTCAGTTATCTTAAATAAGTGCAAACGAGTACTCAATTTTCGCCACGTCTTTTATAAATTCTAAGTTTCCAATTTATTATTTGTTTATTTCATTCTTTTAATCTTCCATTATGCTTAACGATTCTATGATCTCAACAACTATTTTTCTGAAAAATCTATGATTTTTTTCTATATTAAGAAAACTATTCTTCATCATCCAGTGACGCTCCAACTCTTAAACATACTTAGCTAATAGGATTACAACCTAATTGAGGAATCAATTCCAGATTGACGATTTTAAGAATCAAAATTTCATGATGCGAACTAAAAACCAACTTGAACCCAACACTCTGATATTTATAATTGAAGAACTCTCAAATGTTATTAACCTATTAATATGTTGATTTACATTAAATAAAGAATACACATATACAAAAGATACAAAAATGTAACACAATTCGGTAACACTTTAAATTAAGGAGACAAATATCTTCACGTGCACCATTTCTTCGATTAACTGAAACTGAAGTGGGAACGAGTGAGCACATCATCCCAAAAGGGTGCTCATGAAAACATATAACTCACAAGTAATCATTAATATGCTTCACAGATATAAAAGAATATAAATTGAAAGAAAAGAGATGAATCTAAACATTCGGCTTTATTTTCAACAAGATCAGAAAGTTAGACAAACAAGTATGATATGCATACGAGTGATTTCCCTCAAATAAAATAGTATATATAATATTACCAATGGATGGCATACCGCTCTACTAATACTATTGCCGACGGATGGCGTACCGCCCTACTATCATAATAAGCAGAAAATGTAATACTATTGCCGACGGATGGCATACCGCCCTACTATCATAATAAGCAGAAATGTAATACTATTGCCGACGGATGTCATACCGCCCTACTATCATAATAAGCAGATATGTAATACTATTGCCGACGGATGGCGTACCGCCCTACTAATACTATTGCCGACTGGCGTATGCCCTACTTGACTAAGAGCCGTGGGGAAAACACAGACACTCCTCGCAGGGAAATCTCATAACGCATATCACACACATACAATTACATTCAAAACAACAATCGTTCAATGCAAACACAATATACATTCATATGGATAGTAAAAGCACATCATACTCGCAAAGGAAAACTCAATAATTACAAGAAGGTTATAAGGTTCCCACCTAAATTGATGACAAGCCATGCCTACCTCGAGATCCACGATCCACTGGTTCATCCTTTGAATCGATCGATGTTAATATAGACTAACTGTTAATCACACAAGCACTCTAAAGATTAGCCAAAAGGCTCACACAAGGCTCATAACATAATCTCATACAATTCTCTAGTTACAGACTAAATGAACTATCTAATGGCTCTAAGCCCAAGTCCACTAAACAAGCCCATTAACTTAAGGTCCAGTCCATCTGAGTCAACTGACAATCGCTAACGGTCAACGTGGTCAATTAACAGTCAACGTCTAATGTCAAGGTCAAATTCCAGTCAAAGGTCAAGTCAAATGGTCTGAGGTTAGGTCAACGAGTTAAGTCACTAAGTCAAATCGGGTCAAGTCTGGTTACAGGGTCAACTCAATCACAAGACTGATTCAGGCAGATTAACTGACTCATGCGAGTCAGACTAGACTATCACCTGACCAAGCTAGAACACAAGGCCTAAGCCATTGGCTCATGCCACAAATAAAAGCATTAAAACATGCATACACGCAAATTAGACCAAATTTACCATTTCTAATTCTAATTCAAATACATACTCTGGTATTTCATAACCATTACAATCCTGTAGTTTCAGTTCAACTAACTATTTCTCCTTTATCTCAACAACCTTGTACTCGCAACCTATTCTCCACCAGTTCAACCAAATACAATTACAGTTCATTTCTAACCTCCATTGAGTCATAATCTTCATACTAACGAAGTCCTAACCTTTATCACTTTATATCCACATGCACTTCAACATTAATCGTAACAAATTCAACTCATTCAAATCTCTTAAACTCTATCGACACGACCATCTTAGCTTCAACAACAACACATCCAAACTGCAATTTAGCATTTCTGTTCCTTCTCAGCTTTACAGAACCACTGGCACCAACACCAATGAACATTGGTTAACTCTAGCTGTAATATCCACTAACTGACAACAATTCCATTAACCACAACAATAACCCCAATTCATCTATAAATGTATACTCAGATTATAACCAAATGCTTCAACTCAAGTAACCATATATGGTCAAACTGAGTCTCTACTAATCAAGTTAACTTCAGCTGCCTCTCGAAACACCACCACCAATTAAACAATTTACACACAACACATACAATAAGATCCCAGTGTTATGTCTATACATCCCAAATCATTAACCAAAGGCAATTCAATCCAACAACCCCATTTCAGTTTCATCCTGCATAATTCATCCTCTCAAATCATACACATAACCAACACCACTAACTCCAGACTACAGTTGCGACTTCAGTTCAAACTCAAATGAATCTGAGCCTAATCACTTCAAGCTCCAACACCAGACTTCACTTGAACTCTCATTCAGACACTATCAAAACAACCTCAACTACATAGACCACAGCAAATACCATTCACACAACTCAGTACAATCCCATACCACCATAAGTTCAACCCATAAATCAGCTGCAGCTAACAAACTGTATGCAACTCCACCAGTTCAGCTGGATCATAACCTAATTCATTCAAAACTTCCACACATCTTCATTTATGTAACTTCAATCAAACCACAAGAACCCATTCATGTCACTAGCTCCATCTTTTCTCGAAATCACCACCAATTCAAATTTCATAACACCTTCATCGAACCAAACCCTGTTCTCAAACCACCTCATATTCATTCTTCATCATCTGTAATTTCTAAGCCAGGAACCCTAATTCCAAATTGGGGAAGAACAGGGGTAAACCCTAATTTCTATATGAATTCAAAATTAGACTCCATACAACATCTAAACTTCAATTAACAATAAACCACTCCATAATCGATCATATCAAACAAATTCATAAAGAAATTTCAATCAATTACAAATCCTAATTTAACTTACCAAATCTCTATTTCTTCTGGAACTCAATCGGCTTCAATAACAACACCTCCTTTTTCAAATCATCAAGCGAACCAGGTTCAAGAGAATTTATCTAACAAAAGAAACTCAACTCTAAGATGTGATTAAACAGAGAGGAAGAGACGAAGAACGGAGAAAAAGAAGAAAGGAGAAGGAAAGAGAAAGGAAAAGAGGACTGATTTCTTCACGACACGTTTGGGTGATGATATGGCCCAAAGAAAATGATACAGGCACCCATATAAATGATAAGGGCATCCAGGCGGTTTAAATGTAAAAAGATTATTTGCCCTTGGTACTAATCCAGTGATATCTTCTTCGTCCGGTGTCTGAATGACACGTTCGAGTAGTTTATTCCGCATAACTTTTCTAGATCTATCTAGTGATACTAGTTTCATATCTAGATCGTTGTTAGATTAATTTCTATTAATTACGTTTGTCTCTAATTAATCGAGTCATTATCGGTTAATTCGTCTCTTGACTGGTCTAATAGCGTTGACGAGCTTGAGGGTCCTTACATTCTCCCCACCTTATTCATTTTCGTCCTCGAAAATCGAACTATCCTTCTAGTCTTCCAAACTCCCCACCTTATAGTGAAAAATTATCTCTTGACTAAGTGCAAGTACTGCTCATACTTACAAACGTGCGGAAATTCAACTCATTTTAAATGAGTTCTTTCTAAGCAACATGAAAGGAAAACACAAATCTATATTACTTTCTGCAGCTAAGATCTAAAATTTGTGGCTCTATGTTCAATATACTATTTTCTATTCCAATAGATTACTGGTTCTAAGTTTATTATAAGGTACTCTATAATAAAGTTTCTATAGGAATTTTAAATTGTCGGTCGAAATTGTCAATCTCAGATATACTAATTTAATCACTAATAGGTAAATAAATTTAGTTACTCAATAAGTTCCTATATGACTTTCAAGATCTATCAATATATTAATCTCACCATTTTTCCAATGATGAATTGACTATGTGTTCGAAATCTTCAAATTAATTATTCCCTAATCTCTATCAGCTTCTAAATTATAAAACAATTTGTTTACCCTGCAATTTTTACTTTATAACATGTACACACAACCATCAAATAAATCAATCAATCAACCAGATAAATCTTATAGTTAATGATAGCTTTTAGTGGTTAAGATTTATCTCACAACCCAATTCCAGTTCTAAGATAATCTAGTTCAACAATTGGTAATAGCTATTATCTATTGTTGCACATGTAAGATCTAATAGTGGGCTCTGATACCAACTTGTGACACTCCAACTCTTAAACATACTTAGCTAATAGGATTACAACCTAATTGAGGAATCAATTCCAGATTGACGATTTTAAGAATCAAAATTTCATGATGCGAACTAAAAACCAACTTGAACCCAACACTCTGATATTTATAATTGAAGAACTCTCAAATGTTATTAACCTATTAATATGTTGTTTGACATTAAATAAAGAATACACATATACAAAAGATACAAAAATGTAACACAATTCGGTAACGCTTTAAATTAAGGAGACGAATATCTTCACGTGCACCATTTCTTCGATTAACTGAAACTGAAGTGGGAACGAGTGAGCACATCATCCCAAAAGGGTGCTCATGAAAACATATAACTCGCAAGTAATCATTAATATGCTTCACAGATATAAAAGAATATAAATTGAAAGAAACAAGATGAATCTAAACATTCGACTTTATTTTCAACAAGATCAGAAAGTTAGACAAACAAGTATGATATGCATACGAGTGATTTCCCTCAAATAAAATAGTATATATAATATTACCAACGGATGGCATACCGTTCTACTAATACTATTGCCGACGGATGGGGTACCGCCCTACTATCATAATAAGCAGAAAATGTAATACTATTGCCGACGGATGGCATACCGCCCTACTATCATAATAAGCAGAAATGTAATACTATTGCCGACGGATGGCGTACCGCCCTACTAATACTATTGCCGACGGATGGCATACCGCCCTACTTGACTTAGCTAAGAGCCGTGGGGAAAACACAGACACTCCTCGCAGGGAAATCTCATAACGCATATCACACTCATACAATTACATTCAAAACAACCATCGTTCAATGCAAACACAATATACATTCATATGGATAGTAAAAGCACATCATACTCGCAAAGGAAAACTCAATGATTACAAGAAGGTTATAAGGTTCCCACCTGAATTGATGACAAGCCATGCCTACCTCGAGATCCACGATCCAATGGTTCATCCTTTGAATCGATCGATGTTAATATAGACTAACTGTTAATCACACAAGCACTCTAAAGATTAGCCAAAAGGCTCACACAAGGCTCATAACATAATCTCATACAATTCTCTAGTTACAGACTAAATGAACTATCTAATGGCTCTAAGCCCAAGTCCACTAAACAAGCCCATTAACTTAAGGTCCAGTCCATCTGAGTCAACTGACAGTCGCTAACGGTCAACGTGGTCAATTAACAGTCAACGTCTAATGTCAAGGTCAAAGTCCAGTCAAAGGTCAAGTCAAATGGTCCGAGGTTAGGTCAACGAGTTAAGTCACTAAGTCAAATCGGGTCAAGTCTGGTTACAGGGTCAACTCAATCACAAGACTGATTCAGGCAGATTAACTGAATCATGCGAGTCATACTAGACTATCACCTGACCAAGCTAGAAGACAAGGCCTGAGCCATTGGCTCATGCCACAAACAAAAGCATTAAAACATGCATACACGCAAATCAGACCAAATTTACCATTTTTAATTCTAATTCCAATACATACTCTGGTATTTCATAACCATTACAATCCTGTAGTTTCAGTTCAACTAACTATTTCTCCTTTATCTCAACAACCTTGTACTCGCAACCTATTCTCCACCAGTTCAACCAAATACAATTGCAGTTCATTTCTAACCTCCATTGAGTCATAATCTTCATACTTACTAAGTCCTGACCTTTATCACTTTATATCCACATGCACTTCAACATTAATCGTAACAACTTCAACTCATTCAAAATCTCTTAAACTCTATCGACACGACCATCTTAGCTTCAACAGCAACACATCCAAACTGCAGTTTAGCATTTCTGTTCCTTCTTAGCTTTACAGAACCACTGGCACCAACACCAATGAACATTGGCTAACTCTAGCTGTAATATCCACTAACTGACAACAATTCCATTAACCACAACAATAACCCCAATTCATCTATAACTGTATACTCAGAGCATAACCAAATGCTTCAACTCAAGTAACCATGTATGGTCAAACTGAGTCTCTACTAATCAAGTTAACTTCAGCTGCCTCTCGAAACACCACCACCAATTAAACAATTTACACACAACACATACAATAAGATCCCAGTGTTATGTATATACTTCCCAGATCATTAACCAAAGTCAGTTCAATCCAACAACCCCATTTCAGTTTCATCCTGCATAATTTATCCTCTCAAATCATACACATAACCAACACCACTAACTCCAGACCGCAGTTGCGACTTCAGTTCAAACTCAAATGAATCTGAGCCTAATCACTTCAAGCTCCAACACCAGACTTCACTTGAACTCTCATTCAGACACTATCAAAACAACCTCAACTACACAGACCACAACAACTACCATTCACACGACTCAGTACAATCCCATACCACCATAAGTTCAACCCATAAATCAGCTGCATCTAACAAACTGTATACAACTCCACCAGTTCAGCTGGATCACAACCTAATTCATTCAAAACTTCCACACATCTTCATTTATGTAACTTCAATCAAACCACAGTAACCCATTCATGTCACTAGCTCCATCTTTTCTCAGAAATCACCACCAATTCAAATTTCATAACACCTTCATCGAACCAAACCCTGTTCTCAAACCACCTCATATTCATTCTTCATCATCTGTAATTTCTAAGCCAGGAACCTTAATTCCAAATTGGGGAAGAACAGGGGTAAACCCTAATTTCTATATGAATTCAAAATTAGACTCCATACAACATCTAAACTTCAATTAACAATAAACCACTCCATAATCGATCATATCAAACAAATTCATAAAGAAATTTCAATCAATTACAAATCCTAATTTAACTTACCAAATCTCTATTTCTTCCGGAACTCAATCGGCTTCAATAACAACACCTCCTTCTTCAAATCATCAAGCGAACCAGGTTCAAGAGAATTTCTCTAACAAAAGAAACTCAACTCTAAGATGTGATTAAACAGAGAGGAAGAGACGAAGAACGGAGAAAAAGAAGAAAGGAGAAGGAAAGAGAAAGGAAAAGAGGACTGATTTCTTCTCGACACGTTTGGGTGATGATATGGCCCAAAGAAAATGATACAGGCACCCAGATAAATGATAAGGGAAGCCAGGCGGTTTAAATGTAAAAAGATTATTTGCCCTTCGTACTAATCCAGTGATATCTTCTTCGTCCGGTGTCTGAATGACACGTTCGAGTAGTTTATCTATCTAGTGATACTAGTTTCATATCTAGATCGTTGTTAGATTAATTTCTATTAATTACGTTCGTCTCTAATTAATCGAGTCATTATCGGTTAATTCGTCTCTTGACTGGTCTAATAGCGTTGACGAGCTTGAGGGTCCTTACACATCCACAACTCAAATTTTTTCTATTATAATAAATTTACCGCACAAAAATAAGAAAAACAGCTTATGGTGGAAGATAGTTCACCAAAAGTTCAAGAGAAACAAGGACTTGCTGATGCCTGGAGTAGATAGCCAGTCACAATATAGGAGTTTATGGAAAAATGTAGTCAATTTAATAAGTTGATTTGACAAACACAGATTCAAGATGAAATATAACTCAGATTTATTGAATATCAAACCCTAAATGAACCTCACTTTCTCATTTCTGAGAGAACAGTGTACTGTCTCATTCCTGAGAAAACTGTATTCTTTACCTAACTCTTTCTTGCCTCCAACGGACAATAGAAAGGGAAAGATACAGAAGCGTAACCCTAATACTAGCTTCCAGGATGTGCAGATCCTGGTCGTTGATACTAATAGCTAATTAATTAACTAAAAATGGCTGATTAGACCCTAATTAATGCTAACTGTTTTACTACTACGTAACTCTGGCTACGCGCGCCCAAGAACTGATAAGGGGCAGCCTTTTACATGACAATACTCTCCCCTGTAAAACATCATTGTCCTCAAGTATCACTACACCAAATTCTGGGATTAGAAACAGAACTGAGCCGTTACTAAAACGGGTTGTAACGGCTCTTGCCTGCTGCAAAAGTGGTTGTTACATTTTTTTGTAACGGCTTTGTGGCCGTTACGAATTTTGGTTGTAACGGCCCCCGTAAAAGTTGTGATCCTTACGAATTTGCCACGTGGTAATAGCTCCGGGCCGTTACGAATTTTTTTCGTAACAACAATGTCGTAACGTGGTGGAACCGTTACTACGTGGCACATTGTATAACAGCTTGCAACCGTTACTACGTCGCAGATTGTAACAGCTTAGAGACGTTATGAAATTTTTTGTAACAGCAAAAAAATTACTGCCAGTCAACATTGACCTGGTCAAAATTGGTCAATATTGACCAATTTTGACTAGGTCAAGGTTGACCAGTAGTTCATTTTCTGCCGAAAATATGCCGGAATTCTAAATTCAATTAGCTGCACAAGTCTGTCATTCAATCCATACAAATTCTATTACACATTTTATAAGAATAATAACTTGTTCTATTCTTTCAAGTTTCAACAACTTAAGAGAATTCCTAAGTTTTGAGGGAATGCAACATCTGCTTAGAAACTTAAGAGAATGCCTAAGTTATGTGCGGCTTAAAGATCATACAACATTTGTTTACAACTTAAGAGCATATAAGATAAAACTAACTAATGCAGAACTCACATAACAGTCTCTGCCTTCTCTTACATAATGTTTCTATCGCAAATTTGCAGCACTTTGCCTCACCTGCTCCAATAATACGACTCAGCACCTAGAGGAAATGAGTTGGTACCTAAGCCAATTCAAAAAAAGAGAACAAAGTTACGTCCAACTGGTGCCAAGGATTTCAAATTATATCAGTTAGAAAAATTCAATGAAAACCAGAGAGCCTAAATGGTTGACCTTTGTACATAGAGCAAGAAATTATGACATGCACCGCTGGGATTGAGACAATGATACGTTAGAAACAGTCTGTAGAGCTGGGATGAGATCTTTCGGAAGCTCACTACTAGGAACAACTCCAGGATCTGAATTTTGAGAACCACTAATAGATGTTTCCTGAACTCCAACCTGTAGAAACAAAGCATAAGAATGTCGAATGCTTTAAATAATATAAAAGAAGTTGACCAAAAAGACCTTGAAAACAGGTTGAGCTTACATTTTCATCGGGGTTCGATTCAGTGAACAGAAAAGGTCACATAAATATCAGACTATTTCTAATAATCAAGAGTTCTTAAGCTCGTTATTTTTTGTTAAGATTAAGTCTAGTGGGAACAAAAATGTTCTGCGGCCGCAGCTAAAATTAATGAACATAAACTTAGTCTCTAAAGTAATACTCAAAAAAATACCTCTAAAAGAAGAATTATACCTTGAACGTGTAATTACCATATGGATCTACATGACAATGGTACATAAATGGTTTTTCAGAACCCCATTCGTTATTCTGCCAAACCAAAAATGATACGGAAAAAAAGATCAAATCTTTATTTCTGTGGTAATGGTAATAAAAATTAAGAAGGGTCCCTCTTTGTTCAATTTTGTATTTGTTTCTTTGGCTAAAATATCACTTTTCACTTTTACAAAAATACTTCAATGTAATTACTAATTAACACACAGTATTCACCTTTGCTATATCTCTTTCCTGGATACAATGACGCCCCAACAGTCTCCAAAGTTGCGTCTCAAAGCAAGACATTTGCATGTGCTACATACTCTTAATTGTATCCGTAGATATAACATCATGCAGCTTTTTCCTGCATCAAATAGAACCCCGTTTTTTCAGTACACAAACAATTACATAGTTAGATGTTTGCTTATAAGATAAGGCTCCAACATGCATGATATATGAAGGGGGATACCAATGCAGGGGGATGCCATTTGAGTGATGCGATGTTCAGGATCTGTTATTATACGCAATGGTATCACCCCCGCTAAAACTGGATCCCTCTTTATAAATCTGCTCATCTTAAGCTTATTCTAGATGTTCTTATTCATGTCTACCTAAGTGTCATTTTGTCATAGTTTTATTCCTAGAAAGATATAAATCGATCATGTGCATCACTTCATAATTTATTAAACAAGTGATTCAACAAACAAGCCCACATATTTACGGTTTGTTATGAGCGAAAAGACAGACAGCTAGCTTGTAGATAAGCTTCGGACATCCAATTAAGTTTAACAATGCACCATTTTGGATCAAGCGCATCATCATAGAACCCACAATAATTGATATGATTTAGTAATGTGGGGTAGTCTTATCATGCTATTGAAAACGATAAATACTCAAATTTAATATGAACTTACTTCTCGCAATAGCTTAAAATCAAAAACTTCTTCTTAAAATCAAGTTGATTCAAAGCTTGTAGATGTCCATTTTTTTTTGGGCTTTTTTGGTCTCTTCTGCTCTTCCGAACTAGTGCGCCTAAAGTAATCATCATCTGAAAACAAAGCTGAAGGATTTTCTCAAAAACCAGAAAATTTCAGTTCACATGATGCAAAATACAAGAGAAAAAACAAAAACCCAGCGAAAAAGGTTTAATTTTTTGGTTTGGTAATTGATACACCACTGAAAAATTGAAGCATTTCTTCGATTACCCCTATTTCTGAATACATTTCAAACTCTAAGAAACAAAACTTAGTGTTGATTAAAATCAACTAGCAACGTAATTTCCCCCCTTTGTGTTAATACCCCAAATCATATTAAGCCCTAGGACTACTCAAAGGACACACGTATCTACGTGAACCAATTAAATCCGTAGCCTATAAATCAAATGAGAGCATGAGACTGAGCTCAGTGACCAATCTGTGTATGCGAGAGGAACCCGTGAATCTCCACACAACGGCACATCAAGGGCATACATAGAAAATACCCATGAAATTGTGCAAAAACAACGACAAATTAGCCTCAACAACGCAGTAAAATTGATATGTGCAGCAAAAGTATGGTTTTTAGCCGTATAGAAATCACTCTGAAAATACTTTTACTGCACCTATCAAAGTATTAAAGGTTTAAAAACATGTTTTTTTTCACTTGAACCCTGGTATAACAAAACCGAAATCAATCAGTACCGTAAACAAACCCTATTTACAAGTGAAACTCCCTCAAACTGATTACTAACTGAAACCCTTACTAATTAACAAACTGAAACCCTTAAATCTGATTAGCAAACTGAAACCTTAAAATCGAAATAACTCAAACCCTAAAACAGATGACGAAAGACTTACACAGATGAAATACAAATGATGAAATCGAAACCCTAAACTCGATTAACAGATGATGAAATTGAAATTCTGAACTCGATTACAGATGTGATTCTACAGGGAAGAAAAAAAAGATAGGAGGAAGGGAAAATCTAACAGACAACAAGAAGAAACATATACCTTCTAAGCTGAGATTCAAAATAAGTTTTTCAAAGCTCCAACTCCGACGAACCCTAAAATGAAATCGAAAAAAAAAAATTGGTATCAGATGAAACCCTAAAATCTGATTTAACATATGATAAAACACTAAAATCGAAAAATTGATGGTGACTTATCCATATCGAAACTAAAATCGAAACCTAAACTCGTTAATCTTACACAGTTCTTCAAAGATCAGAAGATTAACGAGTGTGGAAACGAGAGGAGAGGAGAGGAAAGAACGGGAGCAGAAGAGAGAAAAGAAAAAAATGAAAATGAAATCTCGATTTGGCTAAGTGCTGAGATATCCTCAAAACCACGCATGTGAATCGCACAAGCATGGGAGGAAATATCCTCTGATATAACTCATTGTGGGTGGAAACATAATGCCACACATGTGAATGGCACACGCAAATTCTAAAGATGTTACCACCCAAGTGCGACCAAGCGTGTGAATGGCATGCCTATAAAAAATTTCAGAACGTGGCTTAGCCCTCGTTATTTAATTTAAAAAAATTAGTAACGGCTTCTGCCTGTTACGAATTTTTTTGTAACGACCATTTGTAACGGGAAATTTGTAACGGCCCATAAGCCGTTACGAATTGCTGTTACTAATCCGGGAATTTGGTGTAGTGGATAGAATTTTGGAAAATGAGCTCGAATGTGTGCCGCATCTTCCCAAGTAGCATAATCTGTGTTGGAGTTGGCCCATTGTATCAAGAGTTGAGGAATGGAAATGTTGTTGCACATAGTAATTCTTTCCCCTAGCTGTGCTGCTGGTTCAACCTTTATCTGACCTTGCTGATCTACTAATGGCAAGTGTGGTACTGGTGTCACAGCTGTTCCTAATTTCTTGTTGAGTTGGGATACATGGAAGACTGAGTGTATTTTTGACTCAACTGACAACTGGAGCTTATATCCCACTGACCTTTCAACTACCTTAAAAGAGCCATAGTACTTGGCTGGTAGCTTGATATTTCTTCTTAGGGAAATGGAGGTTTGCCTATAGGGCTGTAACTTTAGATACACTTCATCTCCCACATCAAATGATCTGTCCACCTTGTTTTTATCTGCGAAGAATTTCATTCTTTCCTAAGCCTTGTGTAGATTCTCCTTGAGAAAACTCATCACTTGGTCCCTCTCCTTGATATATTCTTCCACATCTGCAACATCTATAGTGACTGAGAGTGGAAAAGCCAAATGTGGTGGCTGGTATCCATAGAGTGCTTTAAATGGAGTCATGCCCAGGCTAGTGTGGTAGTTATAATTATACCACCATTCATCTAAAGGTAGCCACTTGCTCCAAGCTTTGGGTTTATGACTTGACATGCATCTCAAGTAATTCTCCAAGGCAAGCATTTACCCTCTCAGTCTATCCATCTGTCTGTGGGTGGTAGGCTATTCTTAGATTCAAGCTGGTACCAATTATTTGAAATAAATCTTGCCAGAAGTTTCTAATGAAGATCTTATCTCTATCAGATGTAATGGAGGTTGGCAAACCATGAAGCTTGAATACATTGTTGAGAAAATGCTGAGCCACTGTTGAGGCAGTGAATGAATGGCTAAGAGCAATGAAATGATCATATTTGGTTAGCCTATCTATGACTACCAGAATGACATCCTTTCCCCCGGATTTAGGCAAACCTTCAACAAAGTCCATGGTTATATGTTGCCATGCATGTTCAGGTTTTGGTAATGGTTGCAACATGATGGGTAAGTGTTCTACCCCTTGTTTCTTTGACAGGCATCACAAGTGGACATAAACTCAATAATATCATTCCTCATACCTAGCCAATAGAAATTATCCTTTGCCCTCATATAGCTTCCTTGAATACCAGAGTGTCCTCCAATAGCTGAGGCATGTATGAAAGTGAGTATAGAATGCCTTATGCTATGACCAACCCCCACATAAATCTTCTCTCTATGCAGTATTCCATTGATGTAAGTATAGTTATTAACAACATTAGAGGAAATTAGTAGCTTGGATATGATGGAATTGGCAGCTTCATCATCTTCATAACTCTTGGTAATATCCAAAGCCCAAGTAGGTTAAGAGGTGTTAATGGAGTTCAAGGATGAATTAGGTAATTTTGATAAATCATTTGTAGCTTTGTTCTTCGTTCCTCTTTTATATTTGATTTCATAATCAAATCCCAACATCTTCATAAGCCATCTCTGCTGTAACACAATGTACATCTTCTGCTCTATAAAGTATTTGATACTTTGTTGGTCACTATGGATGATAAAATGGTTGCCCATCAGGTAGTTTCTCCACTTTTTAGCTGCACTGACTATTGCCAATAGATCATTTTCATAAGTAGACAGACCCATACATTTAAGCCCCACGGCTTGCTGTAAAATTCTATAGGTCTTCCTCCTTGCATCAAAACAACACCAATACCTCTTGCACAAGCATCAACCTCTAAGATGAAGGGTTTGGAAAAGTATGGTAAGGTTAGGACTGGAGTGCTTCTCATTATTTGCTTAAGCTCCTTGAAGGCATAGTCAGCATCTTCTGACCAAGAAAAGGCATTCAATGGCTTGCAAATGGTGCCATACCATTTAACAAATTTTCTATAATATCCTGTTAAGACTAAGAAATCCCTCAATTATTTTAGGCAGGAAGGAGTAGGCCAGGGGATCATGCTGGATATTTTTGAAGGATTAGCTGCAACCCCTTCAGCTGTGATGATATGACCCAAATACTCCAACTCTTCTTGGGCAAAACAACACTTACAATGTTTAGGATACAATTTGTGCTGTCTCAGTAGGTCCAAAACTACCCTCAAATGTTTAACATGTTCTTCATGTGAAGGACTGTATATTAGGATATCATCAAAGAATAACAACACAAACTTCCTCAAATATGGCTTGAATACTTCATTCATGAGTGCTTGGAATGTAGCTGGAGCGTTAGTCAATCCAAATAGCATAACCTTGAACTCATAGTGCCCTTCATGAGTCCTAAAAGATGTCTTGTGAATATCAGCTATATGCATTAGGATCTGATGATAGCATGACCTGAGATCCAATTTTGTAAACACCATTGCACCATTGAACTCATCCAACATCTCTTCAATTATTGGTATGGGAAATTTATCTTTGATGGTGATGCCATTAATTCTCCTATAGTCGACACAGAACCTCCATGTGTTGTATTTTTTCTTTACTAGAAGGATTGGAGCTGCAAATGGGCTATGGCTTGTTTGAAAAATTCCAGCTTGTATCATCTCCTTGACCAATGATTCAATAACAAATTTTTGTACATAGGGAAATATGTATGGTCTTTGACTGGTGGGTATTGAATTGGGTTTAAGTGGTATTTTGTGATCTAATGTTCTTGGTGCGGGTAGAGATTTTGGTTCCTCAAAAACATCAGTAAATTCTTGTAGTAATTGTTGTATGGGCAGTGGAATTTCTTGCTTGGGTAGGGTGGGAGAAATAGAAAATAGGTGACCCATTATACCATGGGAGTTCTTTTTAAGAAACCTTATAACAGCATTGGTGTTGATCATCCTTAAGGAAGGTTTCTCTCTAGCACCAGAGAGAGTGATTTTCTTACCCTTGTGAACAAAGCTGATGCAGAGTTGCTCAAAGTTGAATACAACATCTCCTAATGTCCTGAGCCAAGTTGATAATGAAGATTGCGCTGGCGATGATTCAATCAACTCTGTAAATGCTGATCTTGGAGTTTCGGAGTACCCCACGGCTAGCCTTCCGTTTGACATCCCCATGGAAAATTCTTGCCTAGATAATCAACTTATCGGCGGCTTCATTGTTCCCAAATGTTATGCATCGCTGTACACGAAAATCTGGAGGAAGTATGGGCATATCTCCAACACGGAAGTATGGAGAGGTTTTCTGCCAACTCTCTTAACCACAGTTGCTGGATTGTTACCTATTATCGATGAAATGAACAAGAAGAATTTGCGGGATGTCAAAAACAAAGAGCTTTATAGGTGGAATGACATGATCTCGAATTGTGAGCTCTTGAAATTCAACGTGGGCTGGCTTTGTTGTCGTCTTGAGATAATCAAGATTGACAGGGCGGCCATTGTTGCTAATATGATCTCCTCTTCAACTGCGATCATGGCTGAGGAAAGAGCGTTAGCTCTAGATTCAATAAGGGTTGACAAGGAGATTGATGCTCTGAGGGTGAAAACTGAAAACTTCCAGACAAAGTTGAAGATGATGTCTAGTAAGAATTATCTGTTATTGGATGGTGTGCTCTAGACGAGCGTTTATGATTGTTGTTTTGAGTAGGATTAGGATTTTCTTTTAAGTAAGGTAGAATAATCGATCATGATGTGATGGAATTTTGTTCATTTGATGAAATGTTTAATGAACAAACGAGCATTTTGTGCGCTCTTTGGAGGAACATAAAATTACATTTTTATAATATACTTGAATGATGAAAAGGTAATTGTTTTCTGTTGATCAGGCGTAATATGCTTTGAGACATTTGCCGTTAATTATATTTCCTTCTATTCCTCCATCAATAGCCAAGATCTTGTAATACCCACTGGATTTAGCCTTGATGACTACATATGGCCCTTCCTATTTCGGAGAGAACTTGGGAGCGGACATGTCTTGTTGAATGTACTTTGCTATTTTTAATACCAAATCTCCTACTTGAAATGTTCGGGGTCTTTACATTTTGTTGTAGGCTCTAGAGATACTTTGTTCGTAGGCTTCTACATATTTCTACGCTTTATCCCTTCTTGATTCGAGCATGTCCAGTTCAGCAATTCTTGAATTAGACACTTCGGCTTTATACCATTGTACTCTACTGGTTGTTGCAATCCTTGTTGAAGGAATTTTAATTTCGGCTGGGAGTATGGCATCGGCTCCATAGACGAGCGAATATGGTGAAGTTCCAATTGAGCTTCTTGGTGCGGTTCGATAGGCCCACAAAGCCATATGCAGTTGTTCTTGCCACGTTCGTGGATTGTCATGAACCGTTCGACTGAGAATCCGGATCAAAGTCTTGTTGGTACTCTCCGCTTGTCCATTTCCCTAGGGATAGTATGGTGTGGAGAAAATCTGTTTGATACCATACTCTTCGAGTAGTTCCTTCACATGCTTGTTGGAAAAATGGGTCCCGTTGTCTGTGATGAGATGTTTAGGAACGCCAAATCTACATATGATGTATTCCTTGATGAAGGCTGCAATCTTGATTACAGTTGTGCTTCTGAGAGGGAGGGCTTCAACCCATTTAGTAAAATATTCAGTCGTTGTGATGATGTATTCATGCTGCTTCGAAGATGATGGATTGATTTTTCCGATGATATCCAGTCCCCAACTATAGAAAGGCCATGGACTATTCACAGAATGCAATGAGAGACAAGGAGTGTGAATGAGATTACCATGGACTTGGCATTGATGGCATTTCTGAACGTACGCAGCTGCATCATCTTCCATGATTGGCCAGTTGTTAATGGTGGTTTTTAGTTTAGGGCGAAAACTGTAAAAGTCTGTCTAGCTGACCCGTGTCAGAAATAGTAGACCTTGATATGTCTATATTCCGCAAGGAGTCTGAAGAATATAATAAAATATGATGAGTGCCTATAGCGCGCTCCGTATTGAAACTCAAGCTCCTAGATGAATTGTTCACTAGTATAAAGCCTAATGAGTATTTAATCTCTCGCCTGCATTATTCACTAATGTATGGCTTGCTGAGTATTTTTCCTATGCTATGTTCCCCAGCTGAACTCTTAATATTGGCATGACATGACAATTACTGTTCACTCGCAACGGATTAGCATGAATTTCCCAAAGTGTCAGTATTAAGATCTTCATAAAAAATACTCAAGAACACGCAAGTTGCACCGCTCTCTGATAAAGAGATTTCTTGTGGCAACGCACAAATAATTTATCGAAAATTGTTTAATTTTATGTCAACTCACGAAATTCAATTTTCTAACCTAATTTTACCTATTTGCAAAAATTAGGTTTTTTGCGCCCTGCGCGATATTTCGAACCCTATTGGTCAAAACTAATCCTAAGAACACTGGGAAATTGATCCAACATGGAGCTAGTAGGAGCTAGATCCTACCAAAAATCAGAAAAAACAAGAAATAAAAAGGAACTGTGGCAATTAAGAGCAACAACAAAGGGAGGCGTGGCCACGCCACTCGGCCAACCGATCTGCTCCAGCAGGCGCCTCCCGTGGCCGATCGGCCACACTCCATGCTGCTGCTTGCCGACCCCTTTCCCATCGACCAATCAGATAGCTTAGTTGGAAATTGGTTGGTCGACGCGCCTAATTCCTTAAGGAATCTAATATAGACTGCCCCTGTCAGTCTTAAAATGATCACGGACGTACGTTTTGGCCAGTTGATTTATCAAGCTTGGCCGCTTCCTGACGCGACCGGACAAGCACCACCATGCCACCATACCGCGGCCACATAGCCGCACGCGCCACTTAGGGTTTTGATATGCCAAACCATAATTTGGCCGCGACCACTATGACGTCCCATGCCAAATAATGCCACCTGGCATTAAGTTTGATACGGCAACTAGAGCAAATATCATTGATGTCATATTTGGATCTAACACCAATATGCCAAAATATAGTAGCCGTGGCTACGCCACTATGCCACTGGCAGGCGCCACTACGCCACTATGCAACTAGCAGGCGCCGTTATGCTACTATGCCACTGGAAGGCGCCGTTACGCCATTATGCCACTGGCAGGCGCCACTATGCCACTATAGCGCCGTTACGCTACTATGTTACTTGTTATTTTTACCGCTTTATGCGGGCCATGAACACGCCATGCTAAGGCTACATGGATATATATTATCCCCATACGAATCGGCCGGCCTAACTCTTATTTTAGACAGCCAACGAGCTGTGGCCATGATCAACGGCCACCCCTTTCCAATAATTGCAATCGTCCAAGCCGTGGCCTGCCCATATGGCTCCTAAGCGGTCGCCCAAAAGTGTCTAGCCGCGCTGCATAAATGAATTTTAAGGCATCCATTAACTGCCGCAAATCATCTCGGCCGTTCACCTTCGCCAGCCGAATTGACCAGCCTAGATTAAATCTTAGGCGACCAATAAAAGGTCACCATAGTCGCCAACCATCACTCTCCTATAGGGACCGACCGTCCTACCTTTGGCATGTATAAATGGCTCCCAGCGGCTTCCTCAAAATGGCCGGTCATGCTCTTTTTAAGACAGCAGGTTTTGCGACCAACCAAGACAGGCTTTATGCAACGGTGCTTTACATGCATCGATTATTTTGAGCTGCTTTCTTGAAAGCGATGCTTTACATGCATCGAATACATACGATATTTTATGAGTATCGGTTTCACGAACAGCTTAGTTATTTAACCTAATAGCGCCACATGCTATTCTTTGTGGCAAGTCTCATGATTTGGCTCATCACACATGACCACCCGCCACCTAGATTGCGTGCGATTGGTCAGAATAACTAGGTCTTGCACACAAGAACCACTCAGCAACCTGCTGCATATTTTCCACGAGAATACTAGAGACATCAAACATGTCACAAACTGGGGGATGTTCATCAGGGTATTGGTCTGGAGGTTTACAACGTGCGGCGTGCAACACGCCCGTTATAAGAAAGTGTCAGGAAAGGCGGACAGTTAGTGGCAGCAGAGAAGTAGTGGGTGTAAACCAACCGGTCTTTTGTCATAGCAAGACGTAGTTTTCAACATTTTTACACGATCCCCACTTCTCCATCACTCAACTACTTCCACTTCCTATGAGATCGGGGTGTGTTCAACTATGAAAATAGGTTTTCAACCCATTTCAACCACAACAGAGTTTTGGTTATCAACACAAGTATCCAGAAAAAACACCAAGAATTGATAGC
This sequence comes from Papaver armeniacum, assembly GCA_023531295.1. Taxonomy (NCBI): domain Eukaryota; kingdom Viridiplantae; phylum Streptophyta; class Magnoliopsida; order Ranunculales; family Papaveraceae; genus Papaver; species Papaver armeniacum. The sequence continues at coordinate 20,386 of JAJJWW010019052.1, read as the reverse complement.
TTACATTACGCAAGCCAGTTCTATATTCTGATACAATTTATAAAATATCCACACCTTCATAGTTAACCATTCTGATCTCAACACCTTCTTCGCTTCCATCCCTAAGATCAACCCTTCTCCTTCACTTTGTGACTGAAGCAAGACTGGAATGGCCATTTCTTGGTTTAGGCCAGGATTGTACAGATTGATCTCTTGAATCTAAAGTACTCCCGTGCAATGCATTTGTTTAGGGTTTAGATTTGTTTCTCGGCGGCACACCCAAATTTACTAAAACCAGCCGAATCAGTTTTTATCCCAAAACAACTGGCGACCATAGTGGGATATTAATCTCTCGGTTGCAAAAAATCATTTTCCCAATTTCATTTTCAATTTCCTAAATTTCTTAAGATGGTTGATCTTAGGAATGGTTCAGAAACCCCCAATCCCAATTTTGCTTCTCCTAGCACTAACAATACTTCACATGTTATTCCTGAATCCGTTCTTTCATTTAAAACCCTTGTCGAGGCTATGGAGTCTCAATATTTAACAACTATTCACGATTTGATGAAAATCCTGAATGATATTGTCAGGGATCAAGCTATTTGTGACGGACCGGAAAATTACACCTGGCACGCCTGGGCGCATAGGCCATAACTTCCTCGATGCGCTATTATTATGATGCTAACCGGGCCATAACACTAGGAAAATGCACGTTCATTTGCCCTTGCAAGCATGCTTTGGTAGAGCATGATGCAGCTATTTTAGCTTCCACGCCGTTCCAACTTACCCTTGTTTTGTGAAGGGTTCAAATCCATAGAGGCTATGGCCGATGCATCTTGCAAGCATCACTGGCTTCCGAGTGTTGTCCAGGCATAAGGCATGCTTGGACTTGCACATAGGCCATTGGTGGCCTAATTCCATCTCCCTTACGCTCATGCAGGCTCCGCTACTTGCATACCGATATGAGTTACTTTCCTGGCCATGTCCAATGCACTATTGGCACATGACTACGTCGAGCGCTTTGATAGGAAGTATGAGCATCCAAGGAATGGAATGCAACTAGCCTCATCAAGTATGGCCACAATCATCTCTGACGTCGAGCTATCGAGCCAGATGATATGAGAGGCCAAAGTGCTGGACCGGCAATGCTGCAACTCATTGCAGCTGCCTACGTACCCTTACCTACTCTAAAAGGACCAAGCACAGACCGTAGTTCATCCTCGAAGGGACAGAAACTTAAACCAACTCGTTTTCTAGGCCGTGGCCAAGCAATAATGGTAATGGCCTAGTCCGTATATGTCGTTCCTTCAAAATGCATCCAAGGAATGCATATTTGGCCCACGGTACGTAATAGTGATTTCCATGCTCAATACGCTCCATTGGGAAGGTTATGCAACTATAAATGAGACCTAAGCATCATTTATACTCTTTCGGCTAAGTTATGGATCTTACTTGGTGCATGGTCCGCATATGCACCTTCAACCAACTACCCCTCTCTATATATGTTAATTTGACATTTTTACAACTTGAATTGGGGGAGCAAAAATCATTCATCAACTCCCACTTTTACTATTTATGGCCGTTGCATATATTTCTGAATTACCGGCCAAGATGGATGTACATTCAGTTCTGGCTCACAGGCCAGTTCCAGTGTCCGACCATGATAGCTGAACATTTCCTGAGCCAAGCCAAGTGAAGGGCCGTGATGGTTGTTTTTCCGGCTTTGGACCATAGGCCACTCCAATGTCCAGCCGTGATGGCTGTACATTTCTAAGGTCAGCCTGCTCTGGCCTATTGCACCACTGTGGTACGATATTGGCCATAGGCCAATGACTTGTGTATTAAGCCATTTTGGCGCTACTTTATTCTAGGTCATCCTCCCAACTGGCCTAATGCGTCCTTTGGTGCGAGATTGGACTTTGGCGAATATATCTTACAGTTTACACCCTCTTGGTGCCATATTGGCCTTGATCAATATGCCCATGTAATATGCCATTTTTGGCAGCGTATTGGCCTAGGCCAATCTTCCATTTTCAACGCAACAGAGCTTGAGATGAAGCTTCATCTCATGCCATGGCGCATCTTTGGGCATGCGCCATACTAAAAACACGGGGTGTTACACTATTATTGTCAAGACGCAAGACGAAGTATTTACGCTTTTGAAAGTCCTCACGGATCAACTATCAAAGGGAACAACACATATTCATTCTGGAGGAAACGCCATCAACAATTCATTTTGGATCAATACTGATGGTAGTAGTCCTTCTTCCAAGATTCATATTCCTATTCCTAGTGAGGAAGATGAAGCCTATGATCACGTTGAATGGAAAGGTATCCACCAACCTAACTTGTCTGCTCATGAAGATCAAGAGATGTTTCCTCAAGATCAGAAAGAATACTCGTAGGATTTATCACGTTCTCATCAGAGTCCTCGCAATGAAAAGGTGATTTCATTATGTGCGTCCTTCCTGGAAAATATCAATTCCCATATTGCATCAGAAGCTGCTAAGAGATCTGCTGCTTTACTCAGTCGATCCGAACCGTCTCAGAATGAAGAAGCTCGTAAAGATGTTCAAGAAAGCAGGTGTCCTTCCAATAAATGACCCAACCTCCAGTCAATCGCTAGTGAAGTAGGAAAGAGAAAAGCTCCAGCAGCAGAACAACAACGCAAACGTGCGGCACCAGCGTATCAAACGACTCCACCCCGGAAGGCCGCGGCTAAGACTTCTGTGCAACAACAAGAAACTGGAGATGCTGCTCCAAACTTTCCGTTCCCGATCGAGGAAGTAATTGAACTCCTGGAAGTATGGATTCAAGATGATGCCATCAAACTACCTCCTATCAGGCGCCCACCAATTGAGGAAGAAATGGCAAATCCCAAATATTGTTGTTACCACAGGATCGTCAATCATCCAACCAATGAATGCAACAAATTGAAGCGCATTTTCAAAGAAAAGGTAGATACAGGGGAACTTTAATTAGGCACTGAAGGAATTCGCAGAGACCCTCTTCCCGTCAGGAGCTGCATGATTTCTGGGGACTCCGTCCACAAAACCGTACAGTCTATGATGGAGCATTTATGTAAGATTTTGTATTTCTCCAAGACACAACGTCAAGACATATTTGCAGCCCTCAACCAAATAAAAATTTAGAAGCACATAATAATAACCTAAATAACTGCGGATCCTTAAAGTCAATCAGTTTTGACTCACACAATTGACCACGATGAAACTGGCGGTCAATCATAATAAAATGTGTCGATACTAATTTCCTAAAGTACTTAGGCTCAGTCTCAAAACTTAATAACTGACACATTTTGAACTCATACATTCCCACAATTGGTTGAAAAATATTTGGTGGGAAAACAAAATCAATCTGGGTATCATAGCCTGGGTAAACCACATCAACCAGAGGATGGGTTTCTAACAACTGAACTTCCTTATGGACATCACTAGGTTCAGGAAAACGTGTATGAAGATAATCTTTTAAAATGGTTGAGGCACATATGTCCAGTCCCAAGTGAGGGATCTCTGTAAGAGCTAAAGGTAAGGCACAAGGAGAATGATAATCACCCCCAAACTTAGAGTTTTGGGTGTCTCTAGATAGACTATCTACAATTTCCCTAATTTCTAGACCATCGAAGAAGGTCAATTGCTTCTTCTAAGTTACAATCGGAAGGTGCATCCTCACTCATATTTAAAAGCTCTACGAGTTCATCTTCTTTATCTAAGACTAATGTTTCTAAATCGTTAGACTCTAAAACAATGTTCTCAGAATAAACTCGTTCCTCAAAACTATCATCGGCTTCGTAATCATAAGGAAATACTACATCGTCTAAAACGGTGGTATCTCTAGTAAAATCCTCGTCCTTTTGAATAGGTGAATAATTATTAAAATTATTTGGATTTGAACTAGAAATATTATCATTATTAAGCTCAATTGGAGTAACAAATTCCTGATCACTATGCCTACTTATTTCAGATTCTTCATCAACAATATCCTCATCATAATCATCATTGTAATAACATGAAAATGGTTGAACCTCATCTAAACAAGTAGTGTTACCAATTTTATCCTCGTCATCTTGATTATGCAAATAACTATCCTCATTTTCAAGGGTATTTTTGGAAACACTATATTGGAAATCTAGATTTCGAGAAATTCTTTCGTTCGTCTCCACTATCATCTTGAGGGATTCCTCTAAAGAAAGTTCTCTTTCATCATAAACTAAGTTATTCATCTTAGCTAACCTACGTGTCGACTCCTCTAATTTCCTGAGAGACTCTTCTAAAGGACAAATATAAGAATTTTGCTCGTATGACCCGTGCGTGTGTGGATAGTAATTGGGCTCATCATGGTATGAGCCATAACCTTGAAAAGGCTGATGTTCCCAACCACTATTCACACTATGGTCAAAGTAGTAACGTCCATTTTGAAACTCAGTCGGATATTCGTTGTATTGGCTATTGTAATACCAGTTCGACATTCTATTTGCAGGGGTGTGAGTTGTCACACAAGAATAAAACCCACTGACAGGGGATTAGTGGGTGGATAGAGTCTTACCTCCCGTACCAGACGGGCGATGAACCGTTGAAGTCGACTCAGGCCACCGACTCCGATGTCAGTGTACGAACCCGAGGGGCCGAGACAGTATCGTAACTGTCGTCCTTCCCTGCAAACAGTTTATATTTAATTTTTAACCCTTCCTTAGTGTTTTAAAAATAATGATGTCCAATGTCCCAAAAATAAAGTTCAAAAAGTGTCCAAAAAGAAAAATAAAAATTACAAAAATATAACTCTATTTACAATTTCTAAAAATAAAACAAACTAACTATATACAAAATCTTCTTCTTCACTCCTTTCAGATTCCTCTTTTCTTTCCTTCCTTGGCGATGCTTTCCTTTTATAACACTTTTTCTTTCCTTGTAGCTTCGCTTCAAATCTGAAAAGAATCGAAAAATACCAAAACGCGTAAAAAAGAACAAAAAATAATAAAATAATAAAAAGAAAAATAAACCTAAAACAAATCTAAATACAAGTCCGCGTCGGCGGCGCCAAAAATTGATGTGTTTTTAAATTTTGTAGAAAGTGGTATTAAAAGTTCGTTCAACTCGGGCTTGTAAAGATTTGGTTTCAGAATTTAATAATAGAAAATATATACAAAGGTTGTCACAAATATCGAGAGAACTGGGACTTCGGATTCCACCATAATTCATTCATGCGATTCATATATTTATTCCAAACAATTATAGCTCAAATAATATTGACTCTAATTCTTTGCCAAGGTAGATTCTTAAAAGATTGACTGTAAATCACTAGCATGACGCATCAAAAGCACTTAGACCAAGCATACATCATCATACGACATCACAATCAATTAAGAAAAATCATAAAACGATTGATAATAGTGCAAGTAGTCATAAAAGAATTAAATATAATTACCACACGCATGAAATATGGCTTCCTCCGTCATCCCAGTGTTGGGGTTTAGATCCTCATATCAAAAACACGCTCAAAATAATAACGCATGGCTGAATAGGTGTTTTATTGAAGAAAAATCGACTTTGTAATGAGATATAATTGTTACGAAGTCACCGTTCTGAAGGAACCCCTAATCGAATCAAGCAAACTTAATATAATTGTTGGAAAAATTGTTACAAAGGCTTAGAGTTTGAAAGTTTATGTCACGGATTCTGCGACTTTCCTTAAGTGTTGTTCTTTGTTCTTCTTCCTCCTCTCGCCTGTATGTTCTCTGCAACTTGTGATTTTGCTCTGCAATGCTCCTTAACCTCCCCCCAAGGTCTCAACCTCCTCTGTTAGCTCCCAAAGACCTCTATTTATACACGGACAATGGCCAAAATACTCGAGTAAATCTTCTTTTCTTCTCTCCAAAGTCTTGGAGATTTCTTTCCAGCTACGGGACTTCTCTTTCCTTTTTTACGCGTCTGAGTTGTTCATCTAACTCTATCCATGGTATAACCAAATCCTATAAGGATATATCTCCCAAGTCACACGAAAATGCCAGTTTTAAACCCGTGAAACTCTCACTCCCTGTATAGCCGAGATAATCATGGAAACAACTTCTTTTTCCTAATCTGAGCCCGTTACCAAGCCTGTTATGACTTGACAGGCCTATACCAATCCTAATCCGATAAGAAGTCTGACTGAGTCTCGTTAAAAATGCATCCAAAAGTTACGCAGATAAGCTCTGTTTTCCCGAGAAGATATCCTCCATTTTTGTCGGCCTGAAGCTCTATCTCTGACGTGTTTAAACATGTACCGATCCCGTTTAGTCTTTCCAAGTTGATCCCAAACCAAAACAGTGATTGAGTCCGACCAAAGTCTCTCTTTTAATTAGAGAAGACCCGTAACTTCCCAACTCTTTGTTCTCTTCTCCGGCTTATTTAGCCCAACTGGATCAAATCCATCAAGCATATCAAGCCTGTTTAGCCCAAACAGGTCCTTTACAGCCGATTCTAGTGATTGAATCTCTGTCGAGATGTCTTTAAAATCAAATCCAACTCTGCCAGACGCTGCAAAATTTTCCCGCCTATTTATGAAATTCAAATAAGGAAGATGACCTCCCCCTATCCAATGCCGGTCTGCCAATAGTAGTTACCCTGAATGAGGTGCCCCTTATCCTCTGATGGGGTGTAAATAGCAGTTGGGATACCCCTTAGCAAATAAGGTGCCCCTTATCCAAATGGCGGGTCCGAATAGTAATTTTCTCCCACGAGCACAAATACCACTTTTCGAGCCAATTTTCCCGCAAAAGCTTATTTCTCCAAAAACACCTACAAAGACATAAAATACCAAAATAAGCGCAAAATCGAGTACTAACATTACAGAGAATTGAGACTAATATAGACACATAAATGCGTCTATCATCCAACCATAATCAAAAACTCAGAAGGAGAGTCCAGAGACGCTTACGAGTACATCAATCTCGAAATCAAGGTGGGAGATGCTATAACACACGCCAAATTTCATATAGTTAAAGAGTACCCTAATTATGATATGGTCCTGGGGCGCTCATGGATACACGACAACAAGGCGAAGCTAGGAGTATTTCCTTTGCCGGTATCTATACCTGAAACGGTCTCCAACAAGCCATCCAATCCTGAAGACTATTTGTTGCCATATCAGCAACTTGCGAATGTGACGCACCTGCCTGAAGAGAGCGCATCAACATTTGTTCGCAGATTCCGGACACAAGTAAGTCTTATTGAACAACCCTTTTTACAACCAGTCATTCCTCCTCCCGCCAAGGCTTGGGGACTCGATCCGATTATCAACCCAGCCGTCACTAGGAGATGTGAATGGGATGCTGGTCTTTTCAAGTTTTTTTATCAAGAGTTTAGAAGCTATCATAGTTAAAGATGAGGGATATAATCAAGTAACGGTGCAACGTCCGAACCCGTTTCAAGTTGGAGATATGGTAGTGAGAGTTGCTGCTCAACCTGCTCCGTCTGATTCCGCAGAAAGGAAAGACGAGCCGTACCTAGTGGCAAAAGTTATTTTGGGAGGTTACTGCAAGCTCATCAATACAGACAAGCTAGAAGGCGTAGTAATACACACCCGGTGGCTCAAACGCTTCAATACCTAAGATGTCACGCCGCCCTTTCCTCCAACATTCCTTTTAGTGTTTCCTCTAGCAATTTCTCTTTTCATGCAATATTTTTAATTCCTTTTAAATGATTGCACTGCTTGCATTCATAATTAGGGTTTCAATTTGTCAGTTAATCGAAGCATCATTTCCTTTTTAGGATTCTCTTTACTCCTGAATCATCTCAAGGCAAAGTCTCGAGTAAACCCAAACCCTCATAAAATTATTACCCATTGGTTCAAAACCAGAAAAAATAAAACCATGAAAGAGACATCTTATATCTTTCAAAAAGTACCGAATAGGGGAATACATAACGGAAAATAAAGAGCAAGATGACCAAAGGAAATCATCAAGCATCCAGTATATTCTTGTTAGGGCAAGCGTCCTTCGTGCAGCCTGCTTCAACGATGAAACGGCCTCTCAGTCACCACCTCATTATGCCTATACCCCGGAAAGAAGTTTCGCCATCTGTAATTTTCAGATTTTAGAAAATCCCCTTCATGGAATCAAGAAGCAGCGAGCTAGCGCCCGTGGTACTCCCAGATTGCAACCACTTCTTCAGGCGTGTCCAATCATGTCACGCGCGCTATTAATTGGAAGTAGAGCCTCCACACCTAACAAATACGGCTCTTGGATTTCTTGTTTACGGAAGCACAACACATGTGATATACAAGGGTAATATCAAATGGAAGTTACAGGTTCGTGGCCGAATCCTAAATCTTCATCATTGCGTCCCCTACTTCAAGCTGTTATTATTAGGGTTACATATGATAAATATCATCATGGAAGCGGTATCCGGTCACATGAAAAGAGAACACATCACCACTTATGTGTGTCGCCTTCCCATCTGCCACATCACCTACTCAGAACTTAGCACTGCCTACCCAAGGCCTGCATGAAGCTACGCGTCAACAACCACATCGCCGACAAAGTCAGATTCGGTTTTTCTAAACTTCCAATTTCTTATGAAAGGGGTGCATGGGCTGCCAAAAAGTTTGGATACAATACAGATCTATCAAGTGTGACTCCAATTGATCAACAAGTGACGAATCCAAAAGATTGCCGTCTTCATCAATTCATCAACCACCTTACCAGCAAACGCAATGGAAGTACATCTTTTAGGAGAAAATAGGCTCAAGATATTTACACCTGGGGACTGCCAACACGGGATGCCTTCACGTCCCTCAACCAGGTTATTCCTGATATCAACATCATCACTGTCAAAGCTTTACGAGCCACAAGAATTTCTAAACATGAAGTTGTATACAAGCGAAGTCATTGGATACTTGATAGCAGCACGTCGGAAACAGAACGCAACTTGTCTACTCCACCCAATGAATCCGGAAGGTTTTGCCCATACAAGCATCCCAAGCATATCGTCATCGCAATCAGAAGGGCAAGAATGAGCCTATGAGATAAAGAGTCAGAATGAACGCAATTTTATTCCAGTCAATGCTCAGGAGTTTAAAGAACGTTTTAGTTGTGACTCAACAGTCTAGACACCAAACAAACTAAAGTCAAGGCCTCTTGCAATTGAACGCAATGGAATTTGGCAAATTTTGAAATCCACTGGAGAGGCTAGACACTCATTCTTCTGGAGACAAAACCTCATTACACATTCCGGAGAATATCGATGAGATTTCTTTGTTGCCATTGACGCTCGCTCTACCGCTGCTAACGAAGAAAGTCATTCACAATGAGCTAAATGATCAAGTTTGATCAACTACTAGTGGATATTACACTCACAGCCATAATACGAAGACGAGATGAACTTACCTTGCTGCTGATTGGCGTACACAAAGATGGGGGAGAACCCGGTTGAGCTCAAAGACCTTGACCGGATATGCTCGCTTTCTTTTCCTACCATTGATGTTCGATGAGCGGTAATTTGTTAGCAGCCCTGGATTGATAGCTGCTTCACCAGTACGACCGCCAAGGAAGTTCAAACAAACTGATATCTCTCAGGTAACGTCTACCTACTTCATCTTATTAATTTTGTTTTTGAAAAAATGGGGGTACAACAACCACACCCAATATTTCGATTAGCAATATGTATGGACTAACTCCAATATACTTTTAAGAGAATCAACTAGACAGTCAAACTCAATCTTAATAAAAGTATATCAAAGAGATATATCTCACTTTCTCGATTCAATACTTACTCAAGCAAATAGAAATCTGCGAGTCTAATTGAATACAAGAGAAATCACTTGAACGGTACCAAAGAACAATATTCAAGGATCAATCAATTTCAATCAACAACCAAAGGTTGGATTTCCCAATTGATCGATTCAAACGCACAACCTGTGATATTTCAATTATATAACAAAATATAATGCGGAAAAGAAATAACACAGATACCAGAAGTTTTGTTAATGAGGAAACCGCGAATGCAGAAAAACCCCGGGACCTAGTCCAGATTGAACACACACTGTATTAAGCCTCTACAGACACTAGCCTACTACAAACTAACTTCGGTATGGACTGTAGTTGAACCCCAATCAATCTCACACTAATCCAAGGTACAGTTACACTCCTTACGTCTCTGATCCCAGCAGGATACTACGCACTTGATTCCCTTAGCTGATCTCACCCACAACTAAGAGTTGCTAGGACCCAAAGTCGAAGACTTTAATAAACAAATCAGATCACACAGAAAAGTCTATGGTAATAGATAAATCTGTCTCCCACAGAAATACCTACGAGTATTGTTCCGTCTTTTGATAAATCAAGGTGAACAGGAACCAATTGATAACCCGGACTTATATTCCCGAAGAACAGCCTAATATTATCAATCACCTCACAATAATCTTAATCGACTAGCGAAAGAAGATATTGCGTAATCACAAACGATGAGACGAAGATGTTTGTGACTTCTTTTATATCTTGCCTATCGGAGAAATCAATCTCAAGCCAATGTTTACGATTGTACTTAGTACGATAGAAACAACAAGATCAGGTCATACAACTATGAGAAAGTAGTATCGGTCTGGCTTCACAATCCCAATGAAGTCTTCAAGTCGTTAACCTACAGGGTCTCGATAGAAACCTAAGGTTAAAGGAGAATCAACTCTAGCTTATACAGCTAGTATCACACAGGAGGTGTGGGGATTAGGTTTCCCAGTTGCTAGAGTTCTCCCTTATATAGTCTTTCAAATCAGGGTTTGCAATCAATGTTAGCTTAGTAACAAACAAATTCAATATTCACCGTTAGATGAAAACATGATTAGATTCAAGCTAATATCTTTCAACCGTTATATCAAAACTTAGCTTGTTACACGCAAATGAATGCACATTTTTAAGTTTGTGTAACCCTACCCAAACATGTACCTTTAGGTGGTTCAACAGTAGTTAACCAAATGGTTAGCCATATGAGCACTTTCATATCAACCATATTTCTTTACCATAACTATAGTTCAAATGACTCAAATGAACTAGTTATAGAGTTGTTCAATTGCTTAGATCTTTATAATAGATACAATTGAAACAAAAACGATTTGATTCACTCGAATCGATTCATGAACTTTATAGCCACGGTTTGCAATTATGCATTCCTTAGTTTATATAAGTTTAAGTTCACAAATAATCGTTTTTAGAAAATAACCAACTTAAGTACGCGAACTTAAGTACCCGAAATAAGTTTGTTTTTAGTTTACAAACTCCAACAGAATTTCTCGGGATGAGAACTTCCTACAGTACGCGGACTTGGTACGCGGACTCTAGTTCCGGTTTTCCTGAGCAGCAAAGTACGCATACTTTGGTTCAAGGAATAAGGACTTACACACATATGTGTTACCACACAATGTTTATATCTTTCCATGGTTATGTAATCTAAACTCTCATTTCAATCATTGAAACATTCTTAGAGGACGTTATATAGTTGTTATTCACAAACCATTTTTTGTCAAAGCCATTTTCAAGTGATTGAAACTTAATATGACTTTCGTCACCAGTAAAGATGAACTTGGACAAATCGAAAGCTTACCAACACATATTTCTAGAAATAGATAAGCAAGATAAACTCGGCTCGAAATAGCAAATGTGTATAATCATAGACTATATAGCAAAACGACTTTTGTCTCAAGATATGAGATAGAGTAGATAGACTTTTGAGTGATAGATAAGTTCAAGTCTCCACATACCTTTTAATCGATGAAGTTCCACAAGTTCCTTGAGTAGTTCCTCGTCTTTGTATGATGATCGCCATGGAGTCTTGAGCACAACTACTTTCTATCCTAGTCCGAGACTTAGCTAATAGTAGACTAGAAATCAAGACTTATAGTTTTGATCACTAATATTGACAAACATGCTTGAGATAGCAACGCATGCGAGTTCGACTGAGTAGTGCTCTAACAGTTTTCGTTTGTCACCATCTAGTGCTTACCCCGCAACAATGTCATTGTTACATGCTAAGCATGGGACTTAATGTTGATGGTGGTTTTTAGTTTAGGGCGAAAACTGTAAAAGTCTGTCTAACTGACCCGTGTCAGAAATAGTAGACCTTGATATGTCTATATTCCGCAAGGAGTCTGAAGAATATATTAAAATATGATGAGTGCCTATGACACTCTCCGTATTGAAACTCAAGCTCCTAGATGAATTGTTCACTAGTATAGAGCCTAATGAGTATTTAATCTGTCGCCTGCACTATTCACTAATGTATGGCTTGCTGAGTATTTTTCCTATGCTATGTTCCCAAGCTGAACTCTTAATATTGGCATGACATGAAAATTACTGTTCAGTTGCAACGGAGTAGCATGAATTTCCTGAGTGTCAGTATTAAGATCTGCATGAAAAATACTCAAGAACATGCAAGTTGCACCGCTCCCTGATAAAGAGATTTCTTGTGGCAACACACAAATAATTTATCGAAAATTGTTTAATTTTGTGTCGGCTCACGAAATTCAATTTTCTAACCTAATTTTACCTATTTGCAAAAATTAGGTTTTTTGCACCCTGCGCGATATTTCGAACCCTATTGGTCGAAACTAATCCTAAGAACACTAGGAAATTGATCCAACATGGAGCTAGTAGGAGCAAGATCCTACCAAAAATCAGAAGAAAAAAAATAAGAAATAAAAAGGAACTGTGGCAAGTAAGAGCAACAACAAAGGGAGGCGTGGCCACGCCACTTGGCCAACCGATCCGCTCCAGCAGGCGCCACCCATGGCCGATCAGTTTTTACCCCAAAACACCAGTAGTATTTCTCATGAATTTGGAGAAATAGTTTCCTCTTCCCTTGATGCTCTTCCTCGTGCATTTCCTTCAGAATCGTTGAAATTTCATGCTCGGCTAAGCATCTCAGCAAGTTTCCTCCGAAGCTTTTGTGGTATAGGATTCCATCAAGAAAGACAAATATTTTAGCTCTCTGAGTGAGTTTGATTGCTTCCTTGTTTTATGATGGTAAGTCATTATCTCGAAGGTACTTGACGTAAGGTTGCCTCCAGTCCCCAGTGTGATGGATTTTCAAAGCCTCTAAATGATGAGGAGGCGTCTGACAATTGGGACAAGATCTTTGCAAAGTTCTTGACTGAGCCTCCATGGAAGGCTAATAATATCCAAGCCTTTGAATCCTTCTGTAAAGTGTCACCACCAACGTCTGTCTGCATATTTCTTCGTGTATGCGCCAAGTTTTTCTTTTGCTTCTTCATCTCCGAGGCATCGTGATAAAGACCCATCAGGATTCAGATAGTACAATACTCCATGAAGCAGAAAGAAGTTTTTTAATTCTTTGAGGCTAATTTTCCCTTCTGAAATAGAACTGCTCAATTCATGGATGATAAGTGCTCACCAGTCGTTTGCTTGAACATCCTCAACTTGAGCAATCCATGTGGATGATACAACACGCCTCTGCACCGTAATAGCCTTTTCTGAGGAGGTGGGAGTTGCTAAACAGTCAGCACCTGTTGTTGGTTCGGCCGGTATGCACGATTGTTGCGTAGGTGTTGATGGTGGATTTTATTTCAGGGCTAAAATTGTAAAACCAAACTTGATGCGCTGACATCCTGCAAAGGATAGAGCCATTCGATGAGTGATGAGTACCTCCTCACTTTATTTATTCGAATCAATTCAATAAATACACAAAATTCACCCAAAATGGTGCATGCAACAGCAATCCCAAATATTCTGTGAATTTTACTAGCATTAACAATTAATGCATGATTTGCATGGTATTTTCCATCTTTGTGTTCTCACCAACTCTCATCATTGACATGACATGACGACTGAGTGCTCACTCTCAGTAGAGTAGCATGAATCTCCGTGCCAATATTGAGACATGCATGAAATACCCACACAGGCTACATCACTCTCTGACAGAGAGTCTCGCATCGACGCGCTTTGGTTAGCCGATCGAGCATGCTTAATTTTCTTAAGGAAAATCTAGATTGTCCAAATCAGACTCATAAACGATCACGGCCACACAAGTTGGTCGCGCAATTTAACAAGCCTAGCCAGACCCTGGCAAGAGTAGGCCATCATCGTGATGACCACCGGCGGGCCCGTTTATGCCCTAGTCGTTCGAACATTGTTGATGGTGGATTTTCAACAAAGGGCAAAACCGTGAAATCATGAGGCATGTTTTTGACACGGCTTTCAGGCATGCAACGATTCATGTTTTACGAAGCCATGATGAATATGTTTTTGAAAAGCCTCCAATAGATAAGCATTCGATCCCTGGCATTTCGTCGTGACCTCTATGCAGAATCTGACTATGCACCATTCAGAATAGATGTGACGCTTTAACTGGATAATATCTTTTCTGCAATAGATTAATTCTTCCATGACATTCACCACTGAATTCCCAGAATAATCTATTATTGCTCATATTCCATGGTTGAATCCACGGCCTGATCCCATGGAATGGAAATAACAATTGCTCCTATTCCATGGTCGAATCCACGGCCTGATCCCATGGAATGGCAATAACAATTGCTCTTATTCCATGGTCGAATCAACGACCTAATCCCATGGAATGGCAATAACAATTGCTCCTATTCCATGGTCGAATCCACGGCCTGATCCCATGGAATGGCAATAACAATTGCTCCGATTCTATGATCGAATCCACAACTTGATCTCATAGAATGGCAATAAAACAACTGTGCTATCTCATTACTCCGATTTCATGATCGAATTCACCGATCTCATGAAATGGTAATGGATAATCTTAATTACTCCGATTATGTAGTCGAATCCGCGATCCCATAGGATGGTAATGCTTGTTTTATTATTCTGAATTCGTAGTCGAATCCACGGCTGATCCTATTCCAATTTAGATGATGTTTTTGGAGTTTTCACGCAGATTAAGAAATTAAGAGAGATATGAAGATTTTCCGACTATACCCTTAAGAAAAGTCTTCGATCATTAATTGTTATTAGTGAAATTAAAAATAAAATTATAATTCCAAGACAAAATGTTAGGGTATTAGTGGTAGTTTTGTGAAAAATTATGATAACTTTCAAGTATTGTGGAACAAAAAAATAACCCTATAACATCATCTAAAATGGAATGGAGGGAGTAATAAATACTCAGCAACCAGGCATCTGGACCATCACTGAGTAAGCCCCACAAAAATGATGCAAGTGTACTCGACAATGATGCACGACTGAGCACCCAGATGCACGAACGAGCATCCAAAAACGTGAAACAATGAGGAATCCTTCACAAAACAGGAGAAAGCATTAAATAATAATAAAATAATGAGAGGCGCTCAGGGTGGGCCCACCGGCCGGTCGGCCGACCGTGCCCTAGCCATGGTCGGTCCATGCCTTTCTCATTATTTTTCTTATTTTTGTTATTTCGTGAACTCACGAAAACTCCTTGGTTTGAGCAACTTTCCTTGTTTTTGCAAAACTCGTGAATTCTCCATAACTTTGTGGATTCACCAAATAATATTATAAAATAAGGAAAGGCGTGTGGGACCGGGCAACCCAGCCGGCCGACCATGCCCAAGCCGTGGGTCCCACACCTCACAATCCTTAGCTTTTTATAATTATTATTCCTAATTTCACGAAACTCCTTTGGTTTCAACAAAAACTCATGGATCCTCCATAACTTCATGGATTCATGAAATAATATTATAAGGAAAGGTGTGCGGGACCGGGCAACCTAGCCGGCCGGCCATGCCCGGGCCGTGGTCGGTCCCACACCTCACAATCCTTAGCTTTTTATAATTATTATTCCCTAATCTCACGAAAACTCCTTTGTTTTCAACAAAAGTCATGGATTCTCCATAACTTCAAGGATTCATAAAAAATAATAATATAAAATAGGGAAAGGTGTGCGGGACCGGGCAACCTAGCCGGCCGGCCATGCCCTAGCCGTGGCCGGTCCCACACCTTACAATCCCTAGTTTTTTATAATTATTTCCCTCAATTCATGAATCTCCTGGGTTTGAGCAAAATTCATGATTTCTTCATATTTTCTCAAATATTGCTCAAATCACGAAAAACCAAAAGCCAACATAGTTACACGACTGGCTAGCCTCTCGCGGCAATTTTAAATATTTAAACGCTTTTATTTTAATATTTTCGAAATATTGATGAATTCAGCATACATGCTAATTCCAACAAAAATCAAGAATTTCAGTCAAGATGAAACTCTTCTTAAAATTCACAATGTCGCTCGAACGCACATCAGAAAATACTGAAACTCTCAGTATGGAGACAACGGACATCATGGAAATACGTGCATGCCTTCATGACCGACCAGGGTCATTCCTAGGGCTTGCACGAAGCCGGTCCCACACGTTTTTACAATTCTGACCTAATTTGCTCAATTGCTCATACTGGACCCGAACTCTCTCCAACCAACTGGAGAACTCTCCAAACGACCAAAAATTGGTCACGTGATCACCAAGAGACGGTCCCATGCTCTCTTGGTCGGTCCCCCATCTCTCATACTTAGGTTTTATCACCTAATGGTGAATCCAGCAATATTTCAGAAAATGATGAAACCGGCATTTAATCATCATTCTTTCACCAACTCTCAAACAGAGAACCCTGGTGCGTGCTCACTCAAGCACTGGGCACCACATGGATGCTCATTATCCCATGTGGTCGGTCCCTCTTCACTCATGACTAATTTTCAGCAATTCGCCAATTGATGGAGGATTGATAAAAAATTAGGGTTCGAATAAACGCTCTACGAAATCATCATTCTGAGCAGGTTCAATCACTAATAAATTTATGATTGATTCAACAACTAATATATGAATTAATTATATAATATTCGGTAATTTACCAATATTTTAATTAATATTTTATTGGGTCACGTTACCAATAAATATTTCGTCGAATTGAGCAACACTTGCTCAGTTGCTCGAATATTGATCCAGCTATTAATATTCAGTAATTTATTAGTAATTTGCTGAATTGAGCAATACTTTCTCAATTGTACGTCAAATCATCAGCATTCATTATTTTGTCGAATTGAGCAATACTTGCTCAATTGCTCGTCAAATTCTCGATTCGTCGAATTGAGCAATACTTGCTCAGTTGCTCGAATATTGATCCATCTATCAATATTCAGTAATTTATCAGTATTTCGTCGAATCGAGCAATACTTGCTCGATTGCTTGAATAATCCACATATATTCAAAAGAACTCATCAATATTCAACTCGTTGAATTTACAATATTTGCTCGGGCATTTGTTAACATTAACATTCATGAATCGCCGAGCATTTGTCAAACATGCTCGATTCAACAAAACCTAGACTTATTGTCTAATCAGTCAATAAATGACAAATTAAATACACGTCTGTCATGCAGAATCCACGATTCGTGAGACATCAATCACGTCAATTTGGGGGATAACAACTAGGGTTTTGGCCTGGCGGCCTACAGCACGTGGATTTTATCCACAACGAGAAATGTGCGTAAGTTGTGTAAACGGTGGAAGGAGTTAGCAATGTAGTGGGTTCACGATCCGTCAAGTCTCCACACGACATGGAACTAACTTTACCATGATCTTCCACTTGCCCATTCTTCCACTCATGAAACCGTCACACTTATAGGGATGGTGTTCACAACTCGGACAATATAAATAAGTCTCTGAATCCACGATTGAGGACAACGAATGATCACTAGCTATCAACAATCGTCCACACAGAATTTCTCGAGTAACTACTCTCAAGAATTCATCAATCTATCAGAACTTATTCGAACTTAACAGTTCACCAATTATTGCAGAAACGTTCAACACATCCATAATCCTTGATCATCACTGATCCCACACAATTCTCAGCCTCCCTCCTACAGATCAACCCATCTCCCTATTTGCGACCGAATTGACTCTGGAACGGCCATTGTCTTGGTTTAGGCCGGAGTCCTACAGATTGATCTCTCGAATCTAAGCACTCCCTTTGCAGTGCATCTGTGTGAGGTTAAGCAGTTTGGTCGGTCGAGGAGTCTCGACGACACGCTCGACTCTTCACTTTCCTAAAAAACCAGCGAAGCATTTTTACCCATCCACAAACATCACACGAACTCCTCCCAGCACGTCAAACGCCAGCCCTAAAATAGGGTGGTTGCGTTTCTTTGAAAGAAGCTCGATGAGCTTAGACTGTTCAAGGCAGTCTTAAAATCATCATGACCGTCCAACTTCACCAGCCTGGTTGGACAGCCTAGATCATCCCGCGAATGATCAGGGAAGCGCCAACGCACACGTTGGAGGGCCCACTTCTCATCTACCCGATCGGCCTTCTCACAGCAATGCCCTAGAGCAATGAACGTTTGCTCGAAACATGGTTGGCGTGATGCTTTAAAGGGTCGCGGAAGCTCCACTGGTGTTAAATCGATCAACAAAATATTAAAATATTAAGAAGCTACCAAATATAATATGATTAATTTTATGTCAAGTCACGAATCCACCATAAATTCATTAAGAAAGCTCAATCGTGCTCTAATGACTATCCGTGAAGATTTATTCAAAACCCCAATTTGCATCATAGTTGATAATCACTAAAAATAGGTCATGAGTGATAGAGGACCATCATATGGGATGATGGGCGCCCATGTGGAGGCTCATGTTCGAGTGAGCATGCACCAGGTTCTCAGCTTGAGGATAAAAAAGAAAGAGTTGACGCATTAAATGTTGCTCTATCATTTACTCGATATATTGCCGGGTTCAAAGACAGGTGATAAAAACCTAGGTGTGAAAGACGGACCGACTCAAGAGAGCACTAGCTTCTGGGTGGTCACGTGACCAGCTTGTCGGGTCGCTTCGGGAAAGCAATCCCCGTGCTGGTTGGAGATAGTTTGGGCCTTCCAATACGGTTAAATCGTTAAAATTACAGGCCGTAATTAAGTGAAACGGTGGGACCGGATTTGTGCAAGCCCTAAGGATGACTCGCCTATTGGGCGAAGTACGCACGTACGCTGCAAGTGCTACGTCTCCTCGAGAGTTTATTTCACGCTGCTCGAAGAATGCTTAATTTCCTCGTAAGAGTTTTATCTTCGACCAAATTTTGATTTTGTTTGAAACGAATATGTATACTCAATTGATCAATATTTTGTAACATAAAATAACAAGTGTATTTTAACATTTAAATTTCCAAAGAGGCTAGCCTACAAAGCACTGCTGGTTTTCGTTTTTCTGCGATTTTGCAAAAATTTGGAGAAGTTATGACGAATCATGACGGCTCAAACCAAGAGTTTCATGAATTTAGAAAATAATAATTATAAAGACTAGGGATTGCATATGCAACGGGACCGCCACGCTAGGGCATGGCCTACTTCTACTATGTTGTTCGGTCCCGCACACCTTCCCTATTTTATAATATTATTTTTCATGAATGGTTATGGAGAATCTCGGAGTTACGGAGAATCCATGATTTTTTGTTGAAACAAAAGAGTTTCATGAGATTAGGGAATACCATAAAAGCTATGATTGTGAGTGTGGGACCACCGCGGCTCGGTATGGTCGCCGGCTAGGTTGCCCTTGCCCACACACCTTTCCTTATTTTTATAACATTATTTAGCAAACCATGAAGTACGGAGGATTCATGAGTTTTTCAAAACAAGGAGCTGCTAAAAACAAAGTGAGTTAAACACAACAAAAATAAGAAAATAATGGAAGTTATATGACCGACTATGGTTAGTAAGATCACGGCCGCTTGGGCGGCCCGCCCCGGGCGCCTTATTATTTTATTAATATTTATTGTTTTCTCGTTATGAGGATTCTCATTGAGCCATATTTTTGGATGTTCGTTGTGCGGTCTCGGTGTCACTGCATTATTGTCAAATACACTTCGCACCATTTTCGCGGGCTTACCAGCCGATGATCCGTATGCTCCGATTATCGAGTATTTATTACTAATTTGGGCGAAATTTGTTTATAACACCATGAAACCGAGTAATAAAATGAATAGTTTTTATTATTAATCCATAGATCAACAGATCTTAATTTCATTTAATCAGATAATAAAGCAAGCATTACGATCCAGATCAGATTTATCATGTAATCTATAATTAAAATTATCTATCACCATTTCATGAGATCAAACGTGACTGACTTTCAGAATCTAATAATGAGATAATGTAGTAGTTTATTGCCATTCTACGATCAAGCCGTGGATTCGGATCATTGCGGTTCAGAGTAATTGTTATTGCCATTCCACGGGATCGCCGTGGATTCACTCATGAAGCCAGAGAAATTTATCACACCTATGGGATTAAGCCGTGGATTCGATCATGAATAGATAATAATAGATTATTCTGGGAATTCACAGAATGTCACTTGGTAATTCAATTCATTGGGCGGCAAAAGATATTAGCCAAGCAAAGCGTCACATCTATT